>JAUTBW010031335.1:0-11344 GCA_032361425.1 Peltospira smaragdina
GGCTAACTTATTCCCCATTTCATACAATCCCCAATGTACCGGTAGTTCTAATATGAGTAGGCCTTGGCCTACCCCGGTACAAGTTGTAGGCTTACCATCAACCAAAACTAGTAAAATTATAATGTTTATTTCATTCAAATTACAGGCAAGATATTTCATTAAGCAATGTATTATATATTTATTCTTCAAAATAAGTTGATTCCTTTTGTAATCTATGTTGAATCAAAGTGAGGTCCTCTTGTTTTAACAAGTGCCGTTTATTGTGTCGCGCACTATACAAAATGATGGAGCAGAAGTAGGATTGACACTGACAACAAAAGTTAGGACCTATTTCGTCCACATTATTTGTTGAAAATATGCTTTGGAATAAAAAAATTAGTACATAATTGTGATAAACTGGTGTTATATTTTGTTTCTTATTGAAAAATAAATAAATTTAGACCGTAATAAAGGTGCCAGAAATATTTCTGTGTTCACAGAACGAGTCAGTCCGCGAAGTGGCAAAGCAGACGATATTCCGTTACGAGTCAATTCCACTTTTCATTCATTTCTTGACGAGTGCGGGATTAGCGCATGGCTGCCTCCGTGAAAAGGGGTTAGTTGCACATCTGCTTACGTGTTATTTGCAGCACGTGTGAAATGCTGATGAGTGTATTCTTACATTTGTATTTTGTTAGTTTAGACGTATAAGTTAATTTAAAAGTTTCTTAATGGTGTTGAACAAGCTGCGTTAGTGCACATTTCGTAAAGTTTTTCTTCGTTGTAAAAACCCACGCCGGTTAGGTTCAGTAATTTGCCGGTTGTGTCTTGTCGGCTTTGCTATAAATATACTTTTTATTGCTGTTTCTTGCATATTTTCTTTTATGGTTTAAACAAGTTCTAATATGCATCTGTTTAATAATGGCTGCAGCGTAGTATTTTGTGCTGAGGCCACTTCAGAAAGTAAATGTTTCAAGCGGTTATTTTTCAAATAGGCCTACTGAAATAGTGAAAACAGTATCACATTTTGTGTAAGTTGTGCATGTAAATCTCAGTTATTCTATTTAGCCTGAACATTAGTTCATCAAGGTAAAACCTTTGACAATTTTGCTTGGTTGTTAATTGGATTGTGACAGTCTTGAGTTTACTGATCATACCAACTTAACCAAGCAAGGATAATTGTTTATTTGTTAAGATTTCATTAATATATGGTACCGAGTGATGTTTCACTGGCCGCGCCTGCCTGAAACGAAGACAGATTTGTAATTACGCTGATATCACCGTTAATAAAATGTTTCACTGTCTATTGAATACACCACTAATAAAAAATATGTAATTTTACTTTATTTGGTTTAATTACTTACTTACTTATTATTATTATCAACCTGTATTTGACCGGAAATACGCTCTCATGCCTGTAAATATGCTCGCCTCTATATTCCGCATTTGTAAACCCACACCTTTAATTAAAGTTCAGTATATCATTGGTTGATGTACAAGTTCCTAGTAATAAAATATTAAAAATGATCAAGAAAATAGTAGGCCCTAGCATCCTTTCAGTATGGAAACCGTACGGTAGCGAAAACGGCAGAACAGATTCTTGTCCCACTCATCCTCGCCGAGTTGTTAATGTTAGCAGTAATGAAGAATGAAGTTGCCATAAGAATTTGCACATAGTCCAATTTCATTAACAAAATCTCATACCTACTTGTTAAAACAATGATTTGTTTATTGCCACAGTGGTAACACTTGTGCCTGTTACTCTTGTCAGAGTTTGAAGTAGTGGTCAGTTTTAGTTACCAAAAATACCTGTTACTGGGCACTGTTGTATTACGCATTAATTGCAAACTGATCATCAAACAAAACTATTGACAAATAAACCCTGCTGCAGTTGTTAAATCTCAATGTAAGATCATCTGTGCGTTTTAGTTAAGTCACTGGTTCACTTTGCTATTTAAAATACAGTTCAACTGTACAAGTTTACTCCCACTGAAATTGTAGCATGTTTTAACTTCTGTTTCAAAACTTGCCCACTTACACCATAACAGATATCACCCCATGCCCGTACTCAATAAACTACCAGCTTTATTATAAAGCTAACTTGAATACATTTTCATTTTATTGTTTGACATTGTAATGCGAAGTACACCGTTTTCAGTGTTATTGCAAACACCTTCCACAGAAAATTGTAATTTGTAAGTCCATAAATGAAAGACGCATAAAGTGATCAGAATAGGAATAAAGGTTTTCAGGTTTTCTTCTGCTTTTTAATATTATTATTTTATATTATTTTATTATTTGCCATCTATAACATGTTTCTGCTTTATTACTGGCCTGAGTATAAAATTCACTGGCCCCGAGCATCGAGCCAATGTATTCCAAAAGACTTGCACAACTTCAAAATTCAAAGAAAGAGAAAAATGTGCAACAAAAACTTGACAAAGTTAATCATCTGCTGGAACTACTGTAAATTACTTTTGTGCGACATTTAGTTTTGTGACTTTTTGCATCTGAAAGAATTTTGTAAAAATGAATACTGCTCAAAGTACAGTTTCGAATTAAACGTGCACAACACATTTATTCTGAAGTTGATTCTTTAAAATTTGTTTCAGTTTTTATAACAATATGGAAACATCCGATAGCACATTCCTAAGCTGGTATTGCATTTAACAGTGCGAACTAGAGCCAAACTAAAATAAATAGATTTCTTCATAAATGTTTTGTAAAATTCAAGCAGGAAAATTATTGTTTGCTGATTAAAATAATCAACATAGTATTGTAATAGTAATCACTATAGGCGTATATTGTTTACACATGGGGATCAACTATGTACACTGTCTCAAATGAAGTCGGCTGTCGCCAACAATCAATGTCAAGCTGATAAAAAAATAAGATTGTGTTGGAACTTTAATTTTTAAAAATAAAAAATAAAATATTTTATTAGAAAAAAATGTTAAGGATTTGCAAAAAATAAATGTTTGGGAAAATAGTCATTTTAAGGAAATTGCAAAAATTGTTAAGTACAATATTCTGCTTCGGTTTTTCTGCTGTGGAGCCTGTGAAATAAACAAGAACAACTCTGGTTGAAATAAAGTATGCTGTGTTAGAATGCACTGTGTCTATAAAGTATAGGAAGTTGCAAATTTTGGTGGCGTTTTGTACATCTACAGTGCATTGAAATAATTAATGGACGTTAATAATTTAATTTTTGTCTTGTATTAATACTCTAATTACAATACTAATTTGGATGGATCATAGCTTTAGTTAGAAATGGCCTGAAATATATATAGTCAAAATTGCTGTAAATAATTTTCTATTACTCCAAATTGTGGAAGTAAAAATAAACCTACAACAAAGTGCACCAGACATTAACTATTAAAATAAAGTATTTGTTCGTACAAATCTCATACTGGGTCGTACACACTATTTAAACAGATTGATGGAGGAAATTATTTTATCTGCAGCTTTTTTAAGTTTTAGCCATCCCCAGTAATATAATATCTTGTTTTACTTCATTAATTTTAATTTTTTTTTGTTAAAGGTGATTAAGATGAAACTTCCCATTGATGACAAACATAATTTTTCAGATTGAGTTAATTGATCGGTTTTGACATTCAACATGGCTGACACAAACGCCAAGGTCGCCAACAACTATGAAGATGAAGAAGAAGGTTACCGTAACGATGAGATGGCTGGTGGAGACACAGAGGATGGGAAGAATTCACAGACGGACAGGAAGGATGGGAGGCGAGGAGGACGTAGGTTCAACTACCGCCGTCGCCGCCGAAGGGCCAGCAATGATGAACCCACAGGGCCAGTAGAACCCATTGTTTTGGGTGTTGGTAAGATTTACAGCAGCTGTTAAATTTTTTTTATCTTTTGGAAAACTCTTATTGACTCACGGATGTAAATAATTCTCAGACTTAGTGATAGTCTAATGGTAAAAGCACCTGACTGACATGCAGTGTTCTTGAGGTCAATCCCTGTCAGTCATTAGTGATATTCCTAATTAACCTTCTGACTCCTGAATTATTTTTAAATCAAAATTTAAATCTTAAAAAAAAAAAAAAAATTTAAAACAGATCAAACCACCTATTGTAACAGCTGTTTCCAATAGTAGTACTGAACATGAGGTGATCACTTGATCAAAATTGCAGTGAAATTGAATTAGACACACACACTACTAGCAGTAAACCGTGAGTAAACTTTTCTGATGTTGGGTGAGATAACTGGCCTGTAGTAGTTGGGAGCTTTTTTCTTTTTAATTCAAATACAGTCTCAAGACTTGTAAAACATTATAGGCACTTTTTTCCTGTATTTATTTTGCAACTTTCTTTTTCAGAGGTGACCAAATGGAGCATCAGGAAGAAAGTGTGGGACTCCATGGAAGACTACAATCTGGTCAACTTCCCCCGGCCCTGTCACCACAGAATTCCAAACTTTAAGGTAACTCTTCACCATTTTATCCACTTATTCTGAGATATATATTATGAAGCCCTTTTTACAAGAAAATAGCCTGGAAATTCCTAATTTAGCTGTTGATCTGTATCGTATTTCAGGCTTACACCCTTAACAGTGACAATGTCACAGATTCCTAACCTACTTAACCTTCTGACTACTGTATTATTTTTTGTAAAAAAAATCAGTGTTAGTAGGTGCACAAATACGTTTTCACTTATTTACTGAATAAAAAATTAGGTAAAAATATCAAATAATGTCCGTTGGTACAATTTATTAAAAAAAAAAATTCATGTTTAGGAAACATTTTATACAATTTAAAAGCGATCAAATTGCACAAAATATCTATGAAGTCAGCTTTACTTGCATACGTTAGAAGCTAGCTGTCCAGAAAATCTTCCATTATTAATAATCCATGTACTTTGTTGACTGATGTTTCATCTACCATTTCACAATTAGCTGTCAATTCCTCAGTGATTGTGACATTCCGCCATTACTGTCAAACGAAAACACCCGAAGAAAATTGCATTTTTAAATCAAAATTTCTTAATATTTTTGAGAAAACAAACCATAGCCATAAACACATTGGTATATTTCCTGTTGCTTGAGCATGCGCACTAGACGTTTCCAGGTGCAAAATGGTGGGAAAATCGTATTAAAGGTAATACTATGATTGGCAATTTCCGACTCGTTTTCGTGACATTGGGCGAAATATCTCGCCTGCAGTAGTCAGAAGGTTAATGACCAAAGGGCTTCTAGAATAAAATGGCCCGATGGCCAGTAATTTGTAGTCTTGAGCCTGCAAATTACAGAATTACAATGAACTATAGCCATAGTCAGTGAAATTTCAAACTTATTGACTTTATGGCAAATAATACTAAATAATTTTTTCTAGAAGCACTGCTTTAGTAAAGAAAAATTGGCTGTGTGTAACATGGATTAAAGTATTCCTTCTTACCTTTACAGTTGATAATATAAATTTCTGGTTTTGTTTCAGGGAGCTGCGGTAGCTGCTGATAAGTTGCCGACTCTGGACGAGTTTAAGTCGGCCAATGTGGTAAAGGTTAACCCTGACAAGCCACAGGAACAGGCCAGGTTCCTAGCATTAGAGGTGGGCAAAGAAACATTTAATTTTAAAATTTTCATTACAGGACTATTAGTGCAAATTGAGTAATAAGTAATTAGTAATAGCACTCACCTGACATAACCCTTGTCACTGAGCTGCTAGGGATTTAAAAAAAAAAATTAAAATGTTTTCTGATGCCAGTATAACTGTTATTAAACTGTGTTGCATCCAACGAAAAAGTAAATTAAAAAGTACTAATGAGTGACAGTTCAGAACTTTGTTTTGGCTGTAAAACTTGATGTGTTAATTATTTAAACATAGTAATTATTAATAGTAAGAAGTCCTAGGGATTTCCCATTATTTAACATAAAACAACATGCATATTGGTGTTTTTTCTAGTAAATATTTATTCATTATTGTTAACAACTGGGCCCGTGCTTATAAAACTTTTTTCAGTCTCAATCTCTAATAGTCTGCACTCAGATCCGGTGTTGAGTCGAGACTCTACTGAGTTTGAGATTGTGTTCATGCTTATAAAACTAATTAGTGTCTAAGTAGTTTTAAAAGCATGAAAACAGTCTCAAACTCACCAGGGTCCAGACTCAACGCCGGATTCAAGTGCAGACTATTAGAGATTGAGACTGAAAAAAGTTTTATAAGCACGGGCCCTGATTTTATATCTAAATGCATCTCATTTTCAAAATGTCTACCTAGAATTCAAGCCTAGTTGGTTTGAAAATGTTGATATCCAGGTTCCCACTATGGACTGGTTATTATTGCATTAGTTTTTTCATAACATATGCTGTACTTTTAGCCCGTTTTTGTTTTAAAAATTATTATTTTTACAAAATGTTTTCAGGGTAAAAAAACTCTTCTGGTTCCGACCCCTCGTCTCAGAACAGGCCTGTTCAACCGGATCACTCCTCCTGAAGACCCCAACAAAGAGGTCCTTAGAATCTGTTCTACTTCGCAGGTAAGCAATTCTAGAATCTGTCAAAATCTACCGTATTTGAACAATTTATATATATATTATTTATGAAGGTCTGAATATTCAATATTATTTCTTAAAATTTAAAAAATCGACGAAACAGACTAAGTCAGTTATATAGATAATATTCTTTATGAACTTTGATCATTAAATGTTATTACTTAACTTTTAAAAAATTAGCGTATTAGTAGGGCATTGAATGTTTTCTTGCAGTAAGTAAATTAAAACAATAAATATGTATATGAAAAAGTTAAGTATTGCTTGAAAGTTTGATCTATTAAAAAATATTTTTGTTTCATACATAGAAAATACGACATTTCTGATACTCCTTTCACCTATGAAATAAGATAAAGAAATCCAGAGCTCAAAACTACCAATTTCTATAATTAAATAATTAAAAATAAATTAAAATCATCTGAGCACTTTTAATATTGGTAAATAATGGTGTTAGTTGCCTCGAAAATTTAATTTGAGCCACCTTGTTTCTATAAGGTGATAAGCATGACTACTGATAATTATTACATAAATGTATTTCACAGAAAATCTTGTAGTTTTCAAATCATAATGTAGCACCTAGATTTGCCTTCATATTATAATTTTTTTTTATGTATTTCAGGGAGTGAGAGAATATAGTACGCCAATTGGACTTACTGACAAAGTAAAGATAGATATAGTAATCACTGGATCTGTAGCTGTATCTAAGGAAGGTATGTTTATTAATATTCAGTTATTGTAATTCCCATGGCTGTAGTCTGATTTAACAGTCACCTATATTGGAATGAGAATTTCTCTATGTACCTTCTCACTTTGTTGTTATCTCCCTTGCTTTCTTTTTCCATCACAATATGCGTGTATTTTCTATTCCACTGTTCAATTTCTTTCCTTTGTAGTTTCCACTTTTTGCCATCTTTCATTCTTTTTCCCAATCATTGTTTCCAGCTGTCTGTCTTTAGGACTTGCAGTTCAGTCTTTTCTCCCATTCAGTTTCTTCAACACATTTTGGTGTGGTGTGAATGTCTTGATACATTTGGCTGATAAAATGAGATATATTTTGTTTAGGGTCCACTTTCGTTTGACATTGTAAAGAAACCCCACATTTTCAATACTTGTGATTTTGTTAAGCATTTATTCTTCATCTTTCTGTCTGTCCATTTTTTTTCTCAAAATGTAAAAAAAAAATAACGTTTTAAATTTTGATTATCAATTAGTATAAGTAATTAAATTAAGAATTGTTGTGACTTTTTTTCTTTTTTCTCACCCTCTCTGGTAGCCACTAAGATTTTTCTGACTAAAAATGTTTCTGGCTGATATAAACGCTAATAAAAAAGTTGCGACTTTCTCTCTCTCTCGCTCTCTCTCTCTCTGGTAGTCACTAAAAATATCTGATTAAAAATGTTTCTGACGCCGATATAAACGCTAATAAAATGTGTTGTCAAAAAAAAAAAAAAATTAAATTGTTTCCTAGGTTACCGCCTCGGTAAGGGCGAGGGGTTTGCTGACCTCGAGTGGGCAATGATGTACACAATGGGGGCGGTGAACGAGAATACAGTCGTCGTGACAACAGTGCACGACCACCAGATCCTCAACATCCCCGAGCAGCTGATCGAGGAGCACGACCTGACCGTCGACTACATTGTCACGCCAACCGAGATCATCAAGACCAACTGCACCAGGTCAAAGGTCAAGGGCATCATCTGGTCCAAACTGGACAAGGAGCGGCTGAAGAGAATCCCGGTGTTGAAGAAACTGAGGAAGATGCAGCGAGCCAATGGGATTGATGTTCGCCTTCGGGTAATTTTTCATGTTATGTGAAAGGAAATATTAATGTCAATGAATTATTAATCTTCATTATTTAATTAGGAATGCATCAGTAGCCCAGTGGTGTACGCACCCTCCTGACATGCGTTCGATCCAAGTTCGATCCAAGTTCGATCCCTGTCCCATAGCGACTAGTTTTTTAAAAACTGATTAAAACATCAAATGCGGATATAACTGTTAATAAAAATGCGTTCAGTGCAATATTAAAAAAATAAGTAATAATAATAATTTAATTAGAAATAAAATCTAACAAATAACACTGCATCAACATGTATTCTGTGAACCAGACTGTTAACATGTCACCTACAATGTGTGATAAAATATTAACCTTTTAACTATTAATAGATTCCTTAGGGCAGTTACTAATGTCTATAAAATATTAATCTCCTTCAGTTAATTATTAATAGATTCCTTAGAGTAATTACTGTGTTTTCTAATTAAAATATTTTCTGACATTGATATAAATATTAATTAAAATGTGTCGAGTATTTTGTTAATACCTAAAAGCAAAACAGATATTGATCCCTGTCAGCTAATTGCAGTTTTGTTGTGATGCCGATAGAGCTATTCATAAAAATCTGCCAGATGTGCGGTTGATAAGATTGATGCCTTTCAGATAATGAAAATGTTTCCGACGCCTATATATTCATTAGTTAAAATGTGGTGTGTGTGTTTTATAAGTATAATTATTTAAAATTGTATTTCTCGCTCCAGCCAGTGCTCCATGACTGGTGTATCAAAGGCCATAGTACATGCTATGCTGTCTATGGGATGATGCATATAAAAGACCCCTTGCTGCTAATCAGAAAGAGTAGCCTGTGTGGTGGCAGAAAGTTTCCTTCCTTAGTATCAAAATGGTCCTTTACCATATATGTGATGGTGCCTAGGAAAACCCGCTGAATGTCGCTGGGGCTATTACTGAGATACAGGCCAAAATGTTCTGTGAAGTCACCTCTGGTCAAAACTGACATTTTGTTCTTAAAATATACTAAATACATTACACTAGGTTGTCCTGTAAGCATTATTTAATCTGTGCATCATAAAACATGTTTTGGAATAGTTTTAGTTCTGTGTAAATAAAATTCAATTTGAAGTCCTAAAACAATTACGTTTTCCAATTTTAAATGTCCTTTTTCTCTATGCGCATTCACACGTCGCATATCACAGGAAAGGTCGCAAAACGGCTTTCAGGCTGTTAACACTGTACTTAAATGCATTGCTTACAGTTTTTAGCGCTTTGAGTGAAGAGAAATTTTTTTGATCGGTTTTATTGCAAATTTTAATATCTACGATCGTTTGTGGTTTCAAAAAATTATTTGAATTATATTTTGTTCCTAACATGTTTAGGGTGTACTCGAATACGATATGTATTCTTATTGTGCCTTATTTTGGACAAAATATATGGTTTGTTTCTGTGTTGATATGTTTCCGTGAAAATCCAAAATGGCGGCATCCACAAGCTGACCCGAGGAAGGCAAGTTTGTTGACTATTTTATGTCATAAATCAATTGTGGTAGAAAATATTTAGCTTTTTTAGCTATCATTTGATAGTATCAAAACACCAGTTTGCCAAATATCACAGTGCATAACAAGTTCAAATAAAAAAAATTACTTAGATAATCACGACTGGATTACGAATTTACGTAATAAATTTTCCGATGCAAATTTCTCCGTTTGTGATTTCGGAACATTATCAACTTAAAAATGTCATATCTTTGGTTCTAAATGGAATATTTTAACATTTCAAACTGTTTTAAATAGAGAATGAAGTGCATTTGTAAAATGTGCGACAGGTTTTCCTAGGCGCCATCACATATCTGATGCCATATAACTATACACCATTGTGTTGAGTGAGTTGTTGAATAAACATTTCCTTCATTCCTTCCTTACTTAAAATTGTTTTGTCATGAATTTCTTAACAAATTAGTGAAAAAATGATATATAACATTAATAAATAAAAAATTCAGGGCCAGGAGGAGGACAACGAGGAGGACGATAAGACTGACGAGGAGGAGGAGGTCGCTGTCAATGGCGATGACCAACGACCCCGGCGACGACGACCTCGCTTCCAGAACTACCGACGACTGCGTCGACCACGCAGGAGAGGGCCGGATGAAGAAGGTGATCACGAAGACGATGGTGATGATTATACAAGCATTTATATAGCTTAGACTACAGTGATCATAACCATGAGATGGTGTTAGAAAACTAGATTTCAGATTCGTGCACTTCTGGGCCTTGGAATGCGATGCAGTCGTAACACTTACTTAGACATAACTTGCTGATTTAATATCAGGAAAGCTTTTAAAACATGAACATAAATGAGCACGTATGTACCCAATTTTATCATACACTCTTATAACATTGCTGTTTTAAATACGTGAATTTCGTCTACGTCGGTCATAAATTTTATGAATGCTTCGAGTTATAAGGGCCTGATACTACTACTACTGTTTGGACTCTACCAAATAATTTCCCATAGGCAATAATGTTAGTATTTTATGGCTAAAAACGGTACATGCAGTAAATAACACCAGTAAATCTAGTTACAATAGTCGCTCTCCCAGATATTAACCTCTTCAAATATAACTTACATGGCTCATTTTCAAGATATCAAGGTAAAGTGTTGCTATTTTATTTTAGTTTTTCAAGGAATGCCATGTGAAGAATATGACATTGCATACATGTGAATTGTAGGTATGGCCAGTGAATTCACTGACTTCATGGCAAGTAATATTTATAAAATCTCTAGAAGCTGTGCTACTACTAATAATGCTACAAATGCTTATAATAACAGTGACAACAACAGTATAATTCTGAATTTCCACTCAATTCAGGAACAGGTAACTCTGACTCTGCCGGTGAGCATCAAGAAGATGGTGAAGTGGACGAAAACGAAGAAGGCGGTGGTCGGAACCGGAAACGCACGACCCGGCGCCCACGAGGGGGGAGACGTCCTCGTGGGGGGCGTTCCAACGACCCATCCATCTATGTAGGGGGTCTACCGCGGTCGCTGCGTGTGAGCGAGTTCAAGG
>JAUTBW010031446.1:0-11344 GCA_032361425.1 Peltospira smaragdina
TATTGAGGATCGTTGAAGGTAGGCCTATAGGCTTATGTTGTGTGAACAATAATGTTAACAAGTGCTTTTGTTTTATATCTATCCAGTATAGTTTAAAAGTTAGAGTTATGGCTTTCTATTAATCACAAAACTTAAGTCATGAGAGAGCACCGAATTAATGTATTAATCAGAAAGTATATGATGATCGGTTGCATATATAGGGTCTACGGTTGTATACGTAGTCCTTGATTTCAGTCAACGACCGCGGTTAGCCGCAGTAAACACTTAGCGTTAGAGTTGCTAATGACAACATTTTCAGGTTAATGCCTTTCCCGCATTTTATATATTCAAAAGTACACAAAGTTAAGACCATAAATTGGGTAAAACGCCTTCGGTAGTAATAATTTTGTTCTAAGGGGGTGGGAGTGGGGGTGATTTACGTGTCCATATCCTATAGTTTCGGACACGCCTGTCGTGGTCACACATCTCAGGAGCCTTAGTTGTCTGTCCGTGACAGGTGGTTAGTAATTAGTAGCACCCGTGTTAGAGGCTTAGACCACTACGCCATCGAGGCCGGTTAGTGTTCTAAAGTCAACTGAATTATTTGCATCACAGAATCATTGAGTACAACCTGTTAATATGAATGGAGAAGAAAAAGAAAAACATAAATATAAAAATAAGGTACCTATGGACATTAATGGCTCTGTTGTTTCTTAAGCCAATAAAAATTCCTCATTGATATTTCCAAATCCCACTGGATTTCACACCAATTTTCATTTCTCTTCCACTGATTTTTTTCATGTTCCATCTAAAGCGGAACAATAAAGAAACTTTTCTTAACAGGCTTTTTACGTTATCTGCATTTGTTCAAACTGGGAGCGGGACATAGATCAGTGGTAAGCATGTTCGCTCATGGTGCGGTGGGTCGTCGGATCGATCCCACATGGTGGACCCCTTACGGTACAGTTTGTGCTCCACGACTGGTGTATCAAAGGTCGTGGTATGTGCTACCCAGTCTATGGGGTGGTGCATATAAAATACCCCTTGCTGCTGATCGGAAAGAGTAGCCTATGGGGGCGGCAGCGGGTTTCCTCTCTATATATGTATCTGCATGGTCCTTAACCATATGTGTTGAGTGCGTCGTTGAATTTAAAAAAATAATAAACAACAACAACAACAACAACAATTCTCCTTCCTCCATAATATTCTGATTGGAGAATGGTAAGTAGTCTCATTTGTACGTAAATGGCCGATGTGTTCCGAGTGAATGTCTGTTTTAGAATTAAGTTGTCGTAAAAACAATATAACACGATATTTTATAAATAAACCTTCATTCTTTAAGCCGTTAAGTAAATAATTTAAAATATGTCATAAAAGTGGTTTATAGTGTAAATTTTATATATTTTATCTCAATTAAAGTCGTTAAGTGCCAAACTCCTTTCCGTCCTTTTTAACTTTGATAGCACTAGCTGTGAGTGTGGTAATGTTTATTGAAGATAAATCCACATACAATCCTTATTAAACATCATACATCTTGTAATACCCTGATCACAAATGTGAATGTTAATAATAAAACTATACTTTTCATATATTATTTTTGTCTTAATTCTTACGTTCCACAAACTTTTAAGTTCAATCAGTCTGCCATAATTTCACGTTTTGCAATTTACGAGTTTGTCTTTTATGGATCGCGTCATGCTAAATGTTAACAGTTTATTTAAAAAAACCAAACCCTGCAACATATGACATACGATTTATGTTGGTTTGGTGCATGTCAGATTTGTTGTTAGAGAATTATGTTTAAACTAATTCAGTAACGAGTATATCATCTTGATCGACATAATTTTAACACATTAAGTTAACCAACTTAATTCACTGTGCCGTTCAGTCTTTTAACAAGTTCATTATTTCAGATTCTTTGTGGATAGGGATTGCTGGAATTTGGTCATGATGACATGTTGTAACCTAAACAAATATACCACACCCCCATCAAAATGTATCCAAAATCACTTGCAATCTCTTGATGTACTATGATTGGCAGGGTGGGAGGGGTGTGTGGCTCGTTAAAAACCATGAACAGTAGAAGTGATACAGTGATGAAAGTGAAGAAACGAGACTGGCACAATATCTGCTTGAATAGCTCTGAATTTTTAAGTTAAAACACGTGACACAGAATTCAGTGGTGTTTGTAAATAGAAGCATGGAAATTAAACACGACTCGTATTATTATTGTTAACTTAAAATCCTATTGTTGGACTTAACAAATTATAATGGAGAAAGTTCAGTAAGAACCCTTACATTTACTTCATGACTGGAATCCAACCGCCAAGACATTTTCCAGTTCATAGAACAAAATAAAAATTAACTCGAGATTAGATACAGAAAATTCTGAACTTGAGGTTATTTAAATTTTTCAGCAATCATGGGCAGAGTTATCCGAGCCCAAAGAAAGGGTCCAGGAAGTGTGTTCAAGGCTCACACTAAACACAGAAAGGGGGCTGCCAAACTACGACCTGTCGACTACGCTGAGAGACATGGATACATTAAGGGAATAATTAAGGTAATGATAAAAACGAGGACGTCTCGATAGCATAGTGGTGAAAACACCTGTTAGGAATGCAGTTGATCCGAGTTTGACCCTGTTATTCCTAGGGTTTTTCAAACCAGTGTTCTTTGACGCTGATAAACCTTTTAATAAAAACGTGTTGAGTGTATTGTTAAATAAATGGAGTGACATCAAACAATTTTTTTATGGTGTGCTGGGGGTGTTAAACATTAAATTTTCCATTCATTTTATTAAAGTTACTATGTCAAGTATATTTTTATTTGAACATTTAGAACAGACGATTAGTCATGTTATGTCTAACTGGCACACTCCACACTACACATTTTATGCTACTATTGCTCTCTAGGTCACATACAAACGCTCTGTTAGTACATGTTCTTTCATGGGAGAAATTTGTATTTAGCGTTTGACGATATCCCTTGATAGTGAAGGCCAACAAATGTAATTACGGTACTGTAGTGCTTGTATGTTGTATTAGTAGCCAGTGTTAAAACATGGTAAAATCGGTAATGTAATTTTAAATAATTGTTATAAATACAGTGTCCTTAAAACAAACCATACTAATGTTTTGGCCTTGAATTATTAAATGTTAAAACAGTTTTAATTGTATTTCCTCACAGGATATCATCCATGACCCTGGTCGAGGAGCCCCATTGGCCAAGGTCGTTTTCCGTGACCCCTATCGCTACAAACTGAAAACGGAAACATTTATTGCTGCTGAGGGCATGTATACAGGACAATTCCTTTACTGCGGCAAAAAAGGTAAGACTGACAATTTTTTTTTTTTTAATCCTACTGTTTTGTGTCTTTCCAGTCAGCTGATGTAACATGGGTGTCCTTCAGGATATTGGCAGTTGCAATGATGTGCAATGGGGAAAGCAAGAATTTTTATTTTTTAAATAGTATTTTGTTCTGTCTTTGGAGTAATGTGGCAGTTGGCAAAGGAAATTCATCATGGAATGTTGGCTGGCTGTGATGCCGATAATGTATCTTAACCAATTTATGTAAACATTCAGTTTGCCATTTATTCCGATTTTCACGTGTTGTATAGACCCAGTGATTTTCCGTTCCAGAAAATTATGATTTCCATTTCATGTTTTTGCAAATTCTGTTTCATTTCTGTTTTAGAATATAATACGCAATCAACATCTTAAACAATAAGACAAACAGTTGCTGAAAAGAGAATGAGCCTACTCCTTACAGAAATTATTGCTACTTGCCATTTTATATTTACATCACATGATTTTCACCAATCTAACAATATAATTATTATTTTTGAATCACTAAAATTATCCAAAACACCACAGGTACAGAAATCAATTCTGTTAATTCAGCCATTGCAACATCAGTCACAGCACTGGTTTTTAGCGGATATGGATGGTTTTATATGAATTATATTTAACTGCTAATTAAAAAAAGTGTATTAGAAACACAGATTAAAACAGTATATTTTACAGCATTTTCTTAATTTTTTTCACACCATCTATTGTATTCTACTGTGTGAACTGACTGCTGAAACGGTGCGACACGGACTAAGGATTCTTCTGGCTACGCAGGTGTATTAGGCTACAGTAGGCCTATACATGTAAATAAGACATCACAGAAACACGTGTCATGCGATGTATTGACAAATTTTCAGATTTCTAACCTATTACAATAGGAAACGGTAAAATAAACAAAACATTAATTCATTCATAGTTCACTGAAGATATTAATTCCGTTTTGAAATGAAAATTCCGTTTCACAGTGCAAATTCCACAAATTCCGTCTGTTTTCCTTGATTGTGGAAAACAAATGGGTCTAGTTGTATACAGTAAGGATGTCTGCATCTGTGATGAATAAAAGATTTCTTCACTTTGACCTGAATTTGATGTGGAGAACTTAATATTATCTGAGATGCTTAGTCCAGCTGTTACATTTGTAATTACAGCCAAATGGCAAGTGCAGGTTAAATGCATTGTATTCATACAATTTCATGCCAGTAAAAAATATATACATTGTGTATTTAAAGTTCTTATGTTGAGAATAATTTTTATTATTTAAACATTAGGCAAGACGATCCAGTCATGTTATGCTAACTGGTACGCTCCATACCAGACCCATTACGTTGCTGTTGCTATCTAGGTCACATACAAATGCTCAATGTTATAACATGTTCTTTCACAGGGAGACCCGTCTTGCTTAAGCATAATTTTAATTAGCATTTGATGATATCCCTGGATAGTGAAGGCTAACAAGTGTAATTCAGGTACTCTAGTGCTTGTATGTTGTATTAGTAACCATTGTTAAAATATGGTAAAATCGACAATATAATTTTAAATATAAATGTTTAACATGCAACATATTTCACTATGTACAATATTAATCAGTATGATATATTTGCAACTAATTATTACGCTGTCAAAGGCAAGAGGCATGAACTTAATTTCGTTCCAGCCAGATTCCCGACTGGTGTATCAAAGGCTGTAGTATGTACTATCCTGTTTATGGGATGGTACATATAAAATACTCCTTGCTGCCACTTGGAAAGAATAGCCCATGAAGTGGCGGCAGGTGGGTTTTTTCCCTATCTACATGGGCATTAACCATATGCATGACACCATACAACTACATCAATGTGTTGAGTGTGTCATTAAATAAACATTTCCTCCCTCCCTTCGTGAACATAATGCTTTTAAAAGATTTTACCTGGGCTGCATGTGAAATGTGGCTAAGCATACTATGAATTGCCTACATAACCTAGCAGTATACGTTCCTGATTGTAAAATTTGTTAGTGTGTCAAATTTAAAGAAAAAAAGAAATTATAATAAGCATAGTATGATTTAACATTTGCTGCATTAGAAAATTAAAGGCCTTTTTTAAACTGTAGTTGTGTTATAGACATAATAGTGACAACTCATAAGTAAAACTAATGTCTGAATTGATCTTACAATATGATTTTATAAGATTTAAACCGGTGACTACATTTAATGCTGTTGTGACAGTTAAGCCTTAAGCCATGCATCAGAAACTGATACTTGTAATAATTATCTGTATTACTGATTTTGTCAGTGTATTTCTGAAAATACTTGTATTCTTGAAATCTGACAGGCTGTATTTTAGAAAAGTGATTAAACTGCTTTTGTAACTGTTAGAACTCAGTGATTTTTATATATATTTTTTTACATCTGTGATGAATAAAAAAAATTCTTCACTTTGACCTGAATTTCATGTGGAGAACTAAATATGATCTGAGATGTAAATTTGCGGATTTGAATATGTAAAATGTAGCAAAAGCAGCAGTTTTCAAGCTGACATTGCTGTAAAGACACTTGGTCAGGGCAGAGTTAAAAAGTTCAAGCAAATTTTGGACTCATTTGGCCAGGGTACATGAACCAGTTTTTGTGTAATCATATCAAATATTATGATGTAAAGTAATAACAATACTGATAATTTTTAAATGAAACATTTGCTCTTTCTACACATCGTTGCTATAGATTGGCAATATCTTGCCAGTAAGTGTTTTGCTGGTCAGTAAACCAGTTTATGTTGTGTAATTATTCTCCCATTTTCCACAACATTGCTACAGATCAAGGGGACAGTAAGATTGTTGTTGTGTAATCTTTTCTTTCTGCAGTGTCACTACAGATCGGCA
The DNA here is from genome assembly GCA_032361425.1 of Peltospira smaragdina. Classification (NCBI taxonomy): domain Eukaryota; kingdom Metazoa; phylum Mollusca; class Gastropoda; order Neomphalida; family Peltospiridae; genus Peltospira; species Peltospira smaragdina. Next base: position 6,181 of record JAUTBW010031446.1, read on the forward strand.
ACATTCTGCCAGTGGGTATGATGCACAACGGTACGATCATGTGCATTGTGGAGAAGACGTTTTTAAATTATTATTAAATTTATTTTGTAAATATTTCTTTCATTTCTCCTTTCCTCTTTGTCACAGCCTCACTACAGATCGGCAACATTCTGCCGGTGGGTATGATGCCCGAGGGTATGATCGTGTGCAGTGTGGAGAAGACCTTTTAAAAAATTATTATTATTAAATTTATTTTGTAAATATTTCTTTCATTTCTCCTTTCCTCCGTGTCTCAGCATCACTACAGATCGGCAACATTCTGCCGGTGGGCATGATGCCTGAGGGTACGATCGTGTGCAGTCTGGAGGAGAAGACCGGAGACCGTGGCAAGCTGGCCCGTGCGTCGGGAAACTACGCCACTGTGATCTCACACAACCCCGACACAAAGAGAACCCGCGTCAAGCTCCCATCAGGCAGCAAGAAAGCCATGCCATCCGCTAACAGGGCCATGGTCGGTGAGTTGTTTTAGTCAATTTACATCCAAATGATTCTTTGTTGGTGTTCCTGTCACAGTGTGCTAGTTATTCTCACTGATGTGCAAATTAATTTCACATTATGAATGACTGTTACTGCGAATCAAATTGCCTAGAATACATCCTAAAAACAAAGTTATTCATTGTGCTGTCCGTAACTTGCTTGCTCGAGTCTGCATGGAAACTAAATAAATTTTACAGATGTGCTAATCAAATTACGAAGTAATCAGCAGCAACTGCTAACCATTTTTTTCTGTAAAAAGTATTCCTTGTATATAATTATTCATTTTTAATTATAAGCAATTCTGTCCACAAACAGGGCCATGATTGACTTAGCAAATGAATAATGATAGAAATAAATTAACATGACCATGGTTTGTGAGTTGTCTTTTGATCCTTATACATTATTGGTTTTAAGCCATGCAATCTGCTAATAGGGCAATGGTTAGTGAGTTGTCTTAGTTCACTTCCATTCTTATTGTTATTCAGGCAAATAGAAACTTTAAAAAAAAAAATTATGGGGATTATAACTTGTGGCTCAGTGATGATTACCGTTGACAAGCATATGTCTGAACTGTTGTGAAGACAATTTCTTCATCTGAGAGCTGTCCTATTTTGTTTATAAGGCATACTGTCAAACAACAAGTGTCATGTTTTAGTACAGTTCTGGCCATCTGATTCGTATTATTTACAATTTTGTTTTAAAAATTACTTTAAATTTAAAATTTTTAAAATCTGTAAAATAATTTGTGATTGGCTGATTCATGAGTTACTAATAATTTTTGGAAAATACTTTTAACCATTAATGCAGTACAGTCCACTTTAAAAGTAAATTTAATTATACTGGATTCTCACTAACGCCTTACCTGAAAATCCAACTGGATTTTAAACTTCTCATGAAAATAGCCAAAATTTTAACCTGAAGGTTACTTGTTTCAGGTATTGTTGCTGGAGGGGGACGAATCGACAAGCCGATTCTGAAGGCGGGCCGTGCGTACCACAAGTACAAGGCAAAGAGAAATTGCTGGCCCAAAGTCAGAGGTGTCGCCATGAACGTAAGTAACATGGCTGGAAACTTGTCCAAATCCTGTGGTGACCCAAAAAATGCAGATTTAGGTCACAATATTTTTTTCATTTCATTTTCAGAAATATGAAATTGTTTAAAGTAAAATAAAAATTGTCAAAAGAGCAAATCTTATAAAATTAATCATTGTTGGGTGTTGAAAGCAGTTAATTACATTTTTTTTTTTTTTTTTTTTTTTTTTTTTTTTTTTTTTTTTTTTTTTTTTTTCCAATCTAGTCTTAGTCTGTTAAAGCTTTTCAAACGTTCACATTGAGTAACTACAGTTGTAGATCAGATTAAAATTTTACAAAACGTTTGCTGAAAGTGTTGGGTCTTTAATTTTATTTATGTAATTTTCTAATTTGCTCCGATGGTTTAAATAAAAATTATATATTTCGAAAAAGATTATTTTATAAAACAATTTTTAAAGATTATGAAAGAATATATTTATAAAATTAATTTTTATATTAAAAAACATGCATAAAAGATACAAGTGTTTTCATAAAAGCTATATTGATATGCATAAGAGATATTTTTATCTTTGTATTTTTCCTCTTTTTAACAGCCTGTTGAACATCCCCACGGAGGAGGTAACCATCAACATATTGGTAAAGCTTCTACCGTCAGGAGAGACACGCCAGCAGGAAGAAAGGTACGTCGGCCATTTTTATATGTCAGCAATATTCTTGGCATTAATTGTATATTCTGTATTCTGGGGTGTCTTGATAGCCTAGCAGGTAAGATGTTTGCATGAAATGCAGTCGATCTGAGATTTAAGCCCAATCCCTTTCTAAATCCACAGTTTTAACAGGGTCTGCATGCATCCTGGAAAGTGCTTAAATGTCATGGAAAAATAACCTCCTGGAAAGTCCTGTAAATATTTTTTCTGGAGTAATAATAAAACTAAACGCTACTCTACATTCGATCTACACTTAACTCATGTCACGATTTGATCAGTCAAAGTGTGTTTTACCTCCTGCAGACCACATCTACTATTGGCTTAAAATTCACCAGTTACTATATAAAACATGGGATGCTGTTAAGCAGTTATTAATTTACAAGTAATTAATTTGTACTCATGAAAAAATGGGGGGGTGGGGGGGAGTCCTGGAAAATTAATTAACAGTGCTTAAATGTCCTGGAAAATTAATCCATTTGAAGTGTATTATCCCATCTTGACCATTTTGTTCTTTAACCTAAGCCTTGCTCAGTGATGATTACCGATGACAAGCATATGTCTGAACTGTTGTGAAGACAATTTCTTCATCTGAGGGCTGGCATTTTAGGAAGTCCTTTTAGAAACCAATTTAGATTCAGTGAATTGTTGCGAAAATAGATTTTTATTTATCTCTGCAATGCATTCCTATTTTATTCTTAATTACTTGGTATCACTGTTAAAATGTGGAATTGACTGTAGTAAAAACAAAAACTTAGCAATTTCACTAATAGATCATTTCCCTGCTCAGAGGTGGTGAGTGGGTCATCAAATTAATACCTTCCAGAGGATCCACCGAGCTGTTTTAAGTCATGCTTTGTGACCAGCATCTTAAAATTCTACTCACCCCCAGCCATTTCTGGTCACAGGCCAAGTGGTTTTCTGTGTACAGTGAATGTAAAAGATCCCATTGTTGCTTATCTGAAAAATCGGCTGTTGAATTATTTGTAGCAGATTTTCTGTTATTTTGACTGATCCATAACCATATGTTGATCCTATATACAAATAAATTGCACATAGTGCTTTGTTAAATAAAACATTACCTCCTTGCATGTAATATCTAGGTATGGGGATGATATTTTCTGACTCAGTGATGATGTTTTATTGACAAGCATATGTCTGAACTATAGTGAAGAAAATTTCTTCATCTGAGAGTCGCCATATTTCTATTTTAATTATTCATCCTCTGATAATAGACCTTATTCCAGAAACATCACTTGCTGCTAATCCAAGTAGTGGGTTTCCCTTCTCAGGGGGAGCGGGACATAGCTCAGTGGTAAACGCATTCACTAACATTGTGATGGGTCATAGGATTTATCCCACATGGTGGATGCATTGGGCTATGTCTCATTCCATCCAGTGTTCCACGACTGGTATATCAAAGGTCATGGTATGTGCTGTCCTGTATGGGATAGTGCATCTAAAAGATCCCTTGCTGCTAATAAAAAAAGCCCATAAAGTGTCGGCAGCAGGTTTCCTTTATCTATCTACATGGTCCTTAACCATATGCCTGATGCCATATAACCAAATAACAATGTGTTGAGTGCGTCATTAAATAAACATTTCCTTCCTTCCAATCTCAGTGATAATGTCATGCTGGGGTGTCGTTAAACTTTCATTCAGTGATAGTGAGAAAGGAAAATCACTAGCGTTCTGATAAAATGGTCTTGGTCACAAGTCTAATGTTACATAGCAGTGAATAAGTTTTTGGTGTTTACATCAGGGCATTTACAACAAATGGAGGCAGCAAGTATCTTCAGTCATAAGCAGTCATATTTTACACACCATATGACACCATAAGCAGTCATATTTTACACACCAAATGACAGTATGTCTTGAGTGTGTTGAGAAATAAAATATTTATTTTTCATAGATGTTTTGTAAATTCACTTAATATTTGTTTACCTAACGTTGGCTCAGTGATGATGTTTTATTGACAAGCATATGTCTTAACCTTCGTGAAGACAATTTCTTCATCTGAGAGCTGTCCTCAAAAATATTTAGTATTTTGTTAATTGTAAACCATACCAGCAGATTTCTCTATATACACCGTGTAAAAAATATCATTAAAATTGAAATATTAGTTGAAGCAGCTAACATTAATATATTTTCTTGTTATTGGAGATTAGGGTATAGCTCAGGGGCATTATTCACAAAAGGGTGTAAATTTATGTTCAAAACTTAGTACTAAGTCAACGTCTAAGCATTGGTCTGTCATAGATGCTACTTTAACCCAATGATCAGACATAACGTTACATTACGTTACGTTATATGTGAAGCGTAACTTTACAATCATTTGTGAATATGGTCTCCGAAGTATAGCATCAGCTTATGGAGTGGTGGTTCAAAGGACCAACCAGCTATTTCTCTTTCAAACTGGTTCCACAACAGTTCAGCAAAGGCTGTGATCTTGTTAGATTGTATGTATAAAATAAAAATGTGTTGGAGCATTTTATTAAATAAAACCCCTTTCTTTCTTTACAGAAAATGCAAAATAGTAAATTAAATTGGTTTCATTAAAGAAAAATCGAGTTTTTCTTCCCCTCTCTCTGTCTCTCTCTCTCTCAGCCCCCCCCCCCCCCACCTCCCAACTTCCACATAATAGTATATTATTTAGGTGTCATTAAATTAACTCTGTTGTCCCTCTCTCTGTAGGTTGGTCTGATTGCCGCCAGACGTACCGGCCGACTGAGAGGAACGAAGCAGCTGGCCGCGGGCAAGTCTGAGAAAGATTAACAACACAGACAGAGATACAAACAAATAAAACATGGACACTTATGTGTGCTTTTGTGTTACTTTAGTCTTTACAGATGTGTTGGTTATGGGGGGTTTTTGGAGGGATGGGGTGGGGTTGTTGTAGTTTTTTGTTGGTGG
>JAUTBW010031557.1:0-11343 GCA_032361425.1 Peltospira smaragdina
TTGACGATATCCCTTGATAGTGAAGGCTAATAAGTGTTCTTTGACGATATCCCTTGATAGTGAAGGCTAATAAGTGTTCTTTGACGATATCCCTTGATAGTGAAGGCTAATAAGTGTAATTCAGGTACTGTAGTACTTGTATGTTGTATTAGTAACCAGTGCTAAAATATGGTAAATTGACAAGTAACTTTAAATCATTTATACTCTTTAATTATGCCAGTTTATTTGTTTTTAAAGTAAATTTTAAAAAATATAAAATTATTAAATATTTTTGGATAAAACCCCCTAATAATTAGTCAAAGAAAATTGCCAGAAAAAAATAGAGCTTACAACAACATTCCTGTGCCCCACTTATTTTATCTTGCTCTTATCTGTCATATCACAACAACCAGTGTTTTGATTTTGCATCTTCTCCGCATTTGTTATTACTCAGGGTTAAAGATTACGTCGCTGGCTAAATCTGGTAAATTGCATTCAGTGAATCTTATTTCTGCACATAAACATTTTGTTATCTGTCTGGTTTGGACTTTGGACAGCATTAATTGCACTATTTGTATTGTTCATCCCTCTGTCAGCACTTCTGAACAGCTTGTCATCAGCCACAATACATTTCAACAGATTTGTTTTGTTGAGTTCACAGCTGCCAACATTGGCTGGCAAATGTTAGGTGTGAGAACAAGTTAAAATAAATCAAGACCATGTAGACCTACTGTTGGGAAGGTACATTTTTGCAGTAATAAATTCTTATGCTCTCAGACAGTGGTAAATGACCAAGGTGGAATTTTTAAATTCAGAATTTGTAGACATTTTAGAAAGTTTTCTATCTCTGAATATATAGGTTTATAAAAATACAAAAATACAGTGAAGTTGAATATTCAGTTATGAACTTGTTAGACAAATCTGTAATATAAATACATTTAAATTTGAAAAATACATGTAAAATTACTGCTATTTTAAAACATGAATTTGAGTTTTAAATGCCTATGTTGGTGTTTTGATTTTAAGTATAAGTTTTTGTATCGACAAAGTTGTTGATGTAGAATGGTAACTTGTCTGAATGCCAATCATCTATGAAAAGTAATCAAATAGTTCATGCAGTTGTGGAAGTTGGATAATTTAGCAGAATACAGCAATATAAGCCTCTAGAAGCTTTCTTTCTGAGAATACATTTATAAAATGAAATTCTTAAATATTTGTCTTGATCTTCCTTCAGTGCTAACAAAATCCTATATTTAAATGTATGGATAATGTGTAGCCTACCCGGTTACTTATATAACACATTTAAGTTATGCATCTGCAACTTACTGGCTAAATTCTGATGATAAGCTTGGTAATATTATTACATCGTTTCCTGTTGTCAGCATGTGAGTTCATGACTCTACAGATAACAACTAATGACGTGTTAAATATACTCTCTCATAATGATTTCTTCCACATAGCAATAATTTCATTTAGGATTTGTTGGCTGTACAGACATCAGGTTTGTTTTGGTTTAGTTCATGTATATTGCTATGGGTCATGCATGCTTTTGTTTTTATATAGAATGCACCACTATGATGTTGAGTAGTTACAACATAACACTGTACTGTGTAAAAGTAGTATATCAAGAGGTCAAAATTCAAAGTGCATTGAACAACTGGTAGAACTTTTGATATATTAATTGTCATAAATTGTTTTATCTGGCAAAGAAAACAATACAATTTGATCTCATTTCGATAAACAAGATACTATTGTACTTGAAAAGTGCAGAACTGTTGAAATCAGCTTGACACTTCTTGTGTGGAGCTGTAATCATAGTGTCACATTGTTGTATGTCAACTTGAACTTCCAGTTTTTTTTCTAAGTGAGATTTTGTGAGTACTGATTTCACTTAACAGTAACAAGAGGTATATTGTATGTTCCTGTTACTCACTGAATAAACTACATTTTAATTTTTAAAATGTCAAATGATGAAATGCATTATTTTTTTAATACTTTTAATAAGCATTTGTTACTGTTATTTATGCTTTTGTGTATGAATGTAGGAAGATTTTTTTGGGTACAATTTTTTATTTGCAAAACTTTCCATGTTAGTCAAACTTTTTAGTGTTACAAAACTGATGTTTTTTTTTTTTTATTATTTTTTTTTTTTTTTTTTTTTTTTTTTTTTTTTATTAAACCCTATAATATCTACACTTAATAAAAAAACCTTCTATAATTAAAAATAAAACTCCCCAAAACCCCTTTCATCCTATATTGTCTTAAATTGGTTTTTTGGGGCACCCTGATAGCCTAGTGGTCAACACACCTCCCTGACACACGATAGATTTGAAATCATTCCCTGTCAGTGGATCACTAATAAAAAAAAACTAAAAACTTTTTAATAAAAATGTGGTGAATGATGCATCATTAAAAAATTAATATTATTCATTTGTTTCAAGGCAAGAGACATTTTTTGATCAAATACTTGCTTTTCCTTGGTCTAACTGGGATCAGTTCCCTCTGATACAACCTTTGGACAACATTTGGTACTGAAATGACTACCAACTTGTGATTCTAAAACTAAAACGACTTTATCAAAAACTATTTTCTTTTTTTCCAGAAAGTATAATAATGGCCCCACGTAATATTATTGACGCCACAGAAGATGATTTCTTGTTGGCTCAGGATGAAGTAGAGCCAGTAATAACAGAAGCAACACATGCTCAGAAGAGACCCCCTATGAAAATAGTGTGGAGAAACATCATCGTATACACAGCGTTTCACATCGGCTCCTTGTACGGACTATGGCTTATCCCAAAGGCAAAAATTGCCACATGGCTTTGGTGTGAGTAGCTCGTTTAAGAGTATTTGCTTTGTAAATTTTGCTGTATTTTCATGTTGTATTTTGCTTAATATTCCTTTTGGAGATGAAATGTAGCTCAGCAGTAAATATGCACTCATCATTTGGACTCCTAGTGGACTCGTTCATGAGCTTCTTGTTCCAGCCAGTGCCCACAAATGGTGCTGACCTGATAGGGATAGTGTATATAAAAGATCCCCTGTTACTAATGACCATCTCCCTCCATCTCTACCTCTTTCTTTCTCTCTCTCTCTCTCTCTCTCTCTCTCACTCCACCCCCCTCTCCCTCTCTCTACCTACCATGACATAAAATCACTGCTGTGCGTCTTTCAGTGATGTACTGGTACATGTTCTGTGCTCTGGGCATCACGGCTGGAGTGCATCGACTGTGGTCTCACCGGTCATACAAAGCCAAGCTTCCTCTGAGAATCCTGCTCGCCATCATGCAGGCTGGGGCTCTTCAGGTACGGGTTTCTGTGTTTAGTGTGTATTTTATCCTGCAACCAGTTTTACTGTTGGTTTTTTAATGATGAATAATTAAAGTCAAGTCATTAAAGTATACTTGCATCATAGGGAGCTTTGATAGCCTAGTGGTGATTGCACCAACCTGTCAGGTAGTCACTACGTTTTTTCGTAATAAAAACATTTCTGATGCCGATATAATAGTTAATAATAATGTGTTCAGTGCTTCGTTAAAAAAGAAAAGAAAATTGCATCATATGTCCTTAACCATATGTCTAATGTCATATAACGATAAATAAAATGTGTTGAGTACATCATTAAATAAAACCATTCTCTTGCCATCATTAAATTTTTTTTCATATAACTAAATAAAATGTGTTGAGTGCATTGTTAAATAAAAATCTTTCTGTTTTCTCAGAATGATATTATTGAGTGGGCTCGGGACCACCGTGTGCACCACAAGTATTCGGAGACTGACGGTGACCCTCACAATGCCAAGAGGGGTTTTTTCTTTGCCCACATGGGCTGGCTTTTGGTGAGAAAACACCCCGAGGTCATTGCCAAGGGCAGGCAGATTGACCTGTCCGACCTCTACAGGGATCCAGTGTGTAGGATCCAGAGAAAGTGGGTATATAGTTTCATTGCAGGATTTAATCATGATTTTTTAAGCATGTTAGATAATTTATCATAAAGAATCAATTAGAAGAAATGAGGCCCATTTGGTAACCAAATACAGGATTCTATTTGCTAGTAAAATAACAATGCTTTGGTATAGAACATTTGCAGTGACTAGTAGTAGTAGTAGTAGTAGTAGTAGTAGTAGTAGTAGTAGTAGTAGTAGTAGTGGTATTATTGTTAGGCATAATACTGTTATTAGTATTATTAATAGTATTATTGTTATTATTATTATTAGTATTATTTATTGTTGTTGTTGTTGTAATTGTTTCGACACTTTGTTTTTTAGACTAGAATTAATAAAATTCAGAAAAAAATATCATTTATTTACAGGATTATAATCTGAAGGTTTGGGCATTAATAGTCAAAACTGTTTGCATATGTTTAATTACACTGTAGAACTTACACATTATATTTTTCTATAAAAAAGATGAAAAAAGAAAACGGTAAATGATTTTGACCTCTGAGGGTATGCCCACCCAAATTATCGTTTCCATCAATGCCTGCTAACACTCTGTGAAAGAAGGAAGTTCAGATAACCTAATCTGAACTAGGAAGGTGTACTTTGAAAGATTTTGTAGCATTTTGACTGTTGTATCATACTGTTAATAAAATAAGTCATTCACTTATCTTCAAGAGCATGTCATACATTTTTGTGTCTATTTTTTTTTACATCTAAATTTCTATCAGCTTATTTGAGTGGCAAAACGTGAAACTATTTACATCAAAGATTAATTTGTTGAGAAATTCAGACAGATAGGATTTTAAATTTTTTAGGTATAGTTTATAATTATTAGTTTTTAGCCCATGAAGTGGTGGCGGTGGGCTTCCTCTCTGTCTATCTACATGGTCTTTGACCATATGCTTGATGCCATATAACCATACACCAGTGTGTTGAGTACATTGTTAAATAAACATTTCGTTCGTTCCTTCTATTTTTAGTTTATTAAACAACTACTTCCTGACTAGTAATATAAAAATAAACCCAACAAAGTCTTCTTGAGACTGTCCCATTGGAAGATTATGTAGTATGTCACATGGTCGAGTTGTATAACTTTTTATTGTATAGCCTCGTTTAGGTCCTCTCTTTTATTAAAATGGCGTAATTTGTGTTGTGCAGAGATTTTAAATTGCTATTTTATCATTGAAATTGCAAATACATTAATTTTTTTAGTAATAGTTCTATAACTTTATATTGTATAACCTCGTTTAGGTCTTCTCTTTTATTAAAATGGCGTAATTTGTGTTGTGCAGAGATTTTTAATTGCTATTTTATCATTGAAATTGCAAATACATTAAAAATGTTAGTAATAATTGTTCGTATTCGGTCTTCTGGGTGAACATGGCCTATCATAAAGGGACAGTGTGAAAATAATCATATTAAAGAGTATTAAAGGGTATTTGTATATAGTGCTGAAACCATTAATCAGTGTTCTACGTTGTGACCAAAATGGTTGCTTATGTGACCAAAATGTTGGCATGCTGACTGAATTTATTATAGGCTACATTTTAAAAATAATTTAGATTAAAAAAAATAATAATAATAACGCATAAACTAAATACTGACAGCTGTACATGGCTAAATGTTTGGTGTTTTTTTCTGGGTTTTTTTTGTATTCCCACCATCTACAAAATAATATTTTATAGAAAATCAAATTGCAGTTATATGAGGCATACAATAATCATTGCAATCCCTCCCACATCTCTCATGCGATAATTCTGAAGTGGTCCTTGTTTCAGATTATTTATTTAATCCAGCAGAATAAGTCATGTATAATGTTAAGACTACGGCATATGCATAAATGATACAACAAAGAATAGTGTGGCTAGTGTTATTTTAAGTTTGGCTAGTAAATATATTTTGTCCACTAGCCAATGAAGAATAACATATAAAAACAAGTGTAGAACACTGCATTAATGTATTATCCAGTGGCTGTTGATAAGTGTCTAAATTTATTTTAGATTCTTTGAAAGTGTTAAGTGTTAATTTAAGTTAAATTTCACTCATTAGACGTGACCTTTCAAAAAGTCCAATCAAGACTGGAATAACACACCATATGAAATTATTTAGCAGTTTCCTTCATGTGACGAAAAAAAGGTGAAACTGTTATTGGGGCTGGTAAATTTTGTTCTTAGTTCCAAACATGTTTACATATTTTATTAGCTACACATTATGTTAAACATTTAAAATATATGTTATAGAAAATGACATTATCGTTAGCTAGTGTTTACTTGGGGCTGGTTTTGAATAACATGGAAAACATCACATTTGCTGTTAAAGTACCAGAAACTGGTTACACTAGCATACCATAAGTGGAAAAGTGGTGGAGGGAAAAAAAAAAAAAATCTAACATGAGTATCTGTTGAAAACAGGAAATCCTAATCCGAGAAATACAACGAGCCTTGGCGAATTTCAAACAAAAGAGTTATAACCTGAGGGTTAGGATTTCCCAGTCTTTAACAGACATGATTGTTTTATTTATTTTTTCTTGCATACCTAATTACAATTTTAAAAATATCAAAAGGACTTCACCTTTTCACGTTAAAAATAACTAAAAACTAAACACACCAGAAGTGCGTGGATAAAGCTGTCTAGTGTGCAAGAAATACCAAAGTTCAGAGATCAGGATAGGTTTAATAAAAGATATTAAAAGAAAAACTTGGAAGTTACCAACAGATTTTCAACAGGATCCAGCAGTAATACTCTACTTAAATCCTGTATTTAAAAGGCATATATGTATTTGCAGGAGTCCCGTGCCAACGTAACCTTTAAAAATATATGTTGAGTGTGTCATTACAACTTGTTATTGTATTTATTTATTTAGGATGGGCACCTTGATAGCCTAAGTGTGATTGCACCTACATATCCTGCACACGGTCGATCTGAGATCAATCCCTGTCAGGTAGCCACTTTTTTTTGTACATTTTAAAATAAACAATTGATAAAATACATATTATAATTTAGAATCTACAAGCCACTGGTGTTCACCGTGTGTTTTGTGATCCCGACGATCGTGCCCTGGTTAATGTGGAACGAAGAATTCTACATCGCAGCCTACCTGAACCTCCTGCGTTTCTGTGTCCTGCTCCACGCCACCTGGATGATCAACAGTGTCGCCCACATGTGGGGCATGCGGCCCTATGACAACCGCATCAACCCCCGGGAAAACCCCACAGTTGCCCTCAGTGCCATCGGTGAAGGCTTCCACAACTATCACCACGTTTTCCCGCAGGATTACTGTACAAGCGAGTTTGGCTGGCGCTTCAATTTGACGACCCTCTTCATTGACGCTGCCGCCTACATTGGCCAGGCGTACGACAGGAAGAAAATTCCTGCAGATATTGTACTCAAGAGAAGGGAGCGAACTGGTGATCATTCTTTCTAAGAAAAGAACTGAATGGTTATTGTTAACTGATCGTTTTGAAGAACATCTTTTGCCAAAGTTGTCGGAAAATATTTTGAACTGTTGGAGATTATTGGTTAGTAGATATGATTATAGGGTTTCTTTTGAGTGTTTTTCTTCTAAAATTTGCATTTTGAAGTGTTTGATTTAAAAAGTATACAAAGAGAAAACATTCTTAGTTTGGCTGTTGGTTAGACTTCGTTTTTGTTAAGGATAAAAAAATTCAAGTAAATTTGGTAGAAATATAATAGCTGTAAAGGAATTTTGTTGCATAAATATATAATTTATTGTGAAAACCTCTGAAAACAATTTTAAATATTTTTTAACAGACACTTTTGATAAATACTAGACAGGACATGTATGCAGAGCCTGACTTAATATTTCAGTTTAATATTTGTTTACAAAGTGATGTTTATTTTTCTTATACAAGAACATGCTGCTTTAAAGATACGCATTCGTCATGAAGTCAAATAAGTAATTATTCTTGCAGTTTGTGTTTGCATAATTAAGGCAATAAAAATTAAATAAAAATGGATATGTTACGTAATGTATGATTACCCAAGAATCCATTATATTATAATGCTTAATTTCTTATCTTTATAGGGTGCACTATAAAATGGCTAACAACTGGCATTTTAAATTTTTATTTGAACCATATTTCAGGACTGCGATTGATATGCATTTATTGTGATGTTAAATGTGTGCAGTTGTTAATGGAATTTTTGGACATTCTTGATACCATGACATTCTTGCTTTGCAGTAATGAGTAATTTAATATATGATAATTGTTTAGATGTCGCTTATATTGTTTATTGTACAAATTTCTTACTTAGACCATAGAGTGTAGCGTTCTTAGCAAAGCACTATGTTAAGCTTTTAATGTTTCTTTAAATTATCTCCCTTCCTAATCTGTGATGTTGGCATTCAGAATTTAGGCACTGATATTAATGTTGGATCTGTTTCTGTTAATTCTGACACAAGAGAGGAAAACTGATTTTGGGTCATTAAAGCTGATATTAATACTCAAAGATAACTTATTAAAGCTGCATCTCCAAGAAATAAACTAAAATTTGTATTTGCCAGTGTTAGTGTACTTGGGTGAGTTGTTGTCTCAGTGAGTTTCTAGTTACAAAGTTGTATAAATTTATCACTTTAAACTGTACAATATTTATTTGTTGTGAATATATTTCATTAATATTCTGATGGTTATTGTTCTAGTTTAATTAAAGGTTGTTATCCATATATAATCTATTTGATTGATAGAGAGAATTGCATTGATGTGAGTTCGTGATTGTATTTTAACTGGTAATACATAGTGTATAATCTTTACAGACTATTGTTTATTGCATGAATGAGATTTAAATGCTAATAATATGTAGGGGGAAATCAGAACACGCATTATTTATATTTATATAAACATGTGTCAAGCTAATGTTTTGCAAAAAAAAATAATATGTTTATATGCTTATATGTTTAACTGATCTCCAAAATATGACTAAAACTTGCTTTCTTAAGTTTATACATTATGTACCTTGTATATTGCTTGATTAACTAGTAATACGTATGTGTTATAAGGTAGTATGAAATGATTTGATATGGATATCTAGATATTAAATATTGGTAATTAAAAATATAATCCCAGTAAATATTTTTTATTGACTGTTATAACATTCCATAAAATAAAAGGAATATTCATTATTTATAATTATATACATGTATAGCTTAAAATAACCTAGGTTTGTTACAATACTATTAAATATGTGGAGCATTTTTTTTTTGATTTTTAAAAATGTTTATCCAACAGCTTAGTTGAAAATTACTTATCTTTGTACACATACTTTGGTTTGAATGAACCTAAATATACAGCATTACAAATATGAGTCATTTTTTATATATCCGAAGAGCGTATTTAAAAAAATAAATTTAAAAAATTTATTTTATTTTACAGATGTAGCTAGGCATTAACTCAAACATTCACCACTTGTTGATTAGTGATAGATGGTTGATGTCGAAGTCTAGTCATTCCATTATGGTTTATTGTCAAAACCGTTAGGGTAAATTGTCTTCCATCTAGTTTTAATAATTATTACTGATATTGATATTATTAATATTATTATGACTATTACCATTTTTATTATTATTTGGTTGTGTTTACATAGAGATTTTATATATTAAGATAAAAGACACCTTAACATTTTTAAATGCCAGTATGAATCTTAAAATACCGGTGTATTATTGTCACAAGTAATGTTTTTGTTGTACTTGATTTTAAAAATCCACGACATCGATTGAAACCTATTGTAACAGGTAATTATTTGCTTATAGAGAAGTATAATATATTTGAGAAACATTTCTTGAATTAATTTTCATATTTTTATATTTTACACAAGTGGAATAGCTCACTACATTCTTAAAAGCAAAATTAAAATTTTCTAAATGTCATTGTTGTGGGTTGTATATTTTCTCAGTGATAATTAAACTTGTATAATTTGATTGTACAACTTCATATCCACTATTTGTTTTACACAATTTAAGTAGTTTTGAATTAATCTAGTGCAAAAGTGTTTGGTTAAATAAATTCCTATTAGTGCTACAGTTTACTTTTTCAGTCCCATTTATATTATTTTAAAAGGAATGTTTTGTTTTTATTTATTGAAACAGTAATACTGTACATAGTACAGATTTTTCCCCCTCATTAAAAAAAAATGTTATATTGTGAGCACGTTAATGATGAAATACACCGGTGATTGTGTATTGCTTTACAAATTTAATTATTTTAAATTATGTTGATTATTGTGTGAATAGCTGAAGAAAGTGAATAACTGAAGTGAATAGCTGAAGCAACCTTGGCCAGGAAACGTAATATTAACAACGAAAATTCATTCCTGTTTGGTACCACCATCCATAATGGTTTTTAATATTCACTAACTGTAAAGGAAGCAAATATTTTATTCAACTATACAAACAGCACATTTTAATTATGATAATATTACATCAGATAACTTGTTACAAAGACTTCATTAAATGAATTAAAAAGAAAAAAGCCAAGATTAATTTTCAATAGTACATTTTTCATAATCGGATGCTGCAGTAACTGTTGATAATGATTTGCATAGTGTCATATAAATTTATAAATAATAATAATAATTACAAATGCCAAGAGATCGTTTTTGCCGTGGCATATTTTTATTAATTCAGTTTTCAGAATTCCATTAGTTATATTACACAAAGTCCAAGTTGAAATGAGGATGTGCTAACAGTTGTTGGTAACAGTGAAAAATGACAGTGAGGCCAATATATTTATTATAGTGCATTTCACCTCTTGGATGTAGAACCATGTTGTAATATGATGAAATGAGTTGTATTTAAGATTTTAATTTAGCTGATATGTATACATGTACCATTGTAGACAGAGGTAATTGTTAGATTGGAAATAATGCTTGGAGATAGTGACAGTATGCTACATTTTATTTTGACATTTTCTTACTGGTTTAATGACCATTAATATTGTAAATCAAAAATTGTAAGAAAGATGGTGTTATGCATAGCATTATTTGTGTTTGTGTTCCTGAATGGCAAATATTAAAATTGTTTAACACTATTAATTATCATTGTGATTTTAGTTTTAATGTTGTATTAATTTTAATGTGTAATGCATGAATGTAATTGTGTGCATTGATTTGCTAATTGGACAAGCATGTGATATTAAGGTACTGAGATGACTGCTGTATACCAAAGAACTGAAACTGTACTTCTTTAAAATCAAAAAGTCGTTATCTGAGCCATGCCAGATGTATTTTATATTTTATTACATACATATTTGTAATGTAAATTAATTTTCTGTCCCAACTGATCTTTATGATATATTTATAGAATTTTGTTAAACAGTAATTACATAAAGTACCTTCTTCTTCTTCTTCTTCTTCTTCTTCTTCTTATTATTATTATTATTATTATTATTATTATTATTATTATTATTAT
>JAUTBW010031668.1:0-11339 GCA_032361425.1 Peltospira smaragdina
TATATATATTTTTATATATATATATATATATATATATATATATATATATATATATGTATGTATGTATATGTATATATATATATATATGTATGTATGTATGTATGTATGTATAATGTGTGTGAAAACATCAGTTACAGTAATCAGTGAAATATCAGTGACTATCAAAATGGTCTTTAACCATATGGCTGATGTTATATAACTGTATATAAGAGTGTTGATTGCATCATTAAATATTCCCTTATTTCTCTCCATCTCTTCCACCACCACCACCTCACATACACAGAAAATAAAATGTAAATGCTTAAGTACTGTATTGGAATTCGTTGTTTGTATTAAAATGGAATACCCTAATGGAAATAATGTCTGTTTTTCAATAATTTGCCAAACAGAATGAGTGAAATGTATTTAAACATCAGTATATTGGAAAATCCAACTTCCTAAACAAACAGATAATAGATGTACTTTCATTTCCATCGGATATTGGCACTGACAATACACATCTACTAATCCTTTTGAGTCATTGAATTAACGCAATACACTCTAGTAAACATACCTTTCTGATGTAACCCAAACTGCTTTGAATGGTTTTGTCGAACTATTAAGAAGAAAGGTTTTGAAATGCAGTTCAGCACTAGTTAGCCTAAATATATTTTTTACTTACTTATTTTAGGTGGGTTGGTGGTAGTAAATATTCAATTAAAATTAAAGAACAAATGATAAAGTTTTTAGCATATTTTTGTTTCGAGGTGGATGGCAATTGGAAAGCTTAGCAGATTAATCTTAGGTCAGTATAAAGGCTTTACCTTAGACAGGAACATACAAAGTGTAACAATAAACAGGTTAACTAAATATTCAGAAATAAATCCTGTTGGATTGGGCTGATATGGACATAATCCATGACACTGGAAGTTGTCAGACTATTTCACATCAGTATCCCCAGAACAGTCTGACAGATATTATATGTGTTTCATCAATGGAGGTCTCAGTCTAATTAGGGACATTTAGATATGGTAACAGAAGACTTTTTGGACTGGGTTGTTTATCCAAACAGAAGGTCATTTCGTTGTCAAATACAGCAACTTTCTGCAACACTGACATTTTTGTTAGTACCAAAATAAGCAATGATAACTTAGTTCTTAAAGTTAGGAAAGAAAAGGAACCACCCCTCCTCCTCCAATTACAAAAAATAAAAATTAAAAATTAAAAAATATTAGTGGAAAAAAAATATTAAAAAGGAGAGAAAAATAAAATAAGGTAATAAACTGATGCTTAGAATGTATTAAATAACAAATTGATTTATCCTTCTTTTTCTATAGCCAGGTCAGGCTATTGCAGATGATGTTGCTCTGGATCCATCAGGTCGAATGCTTATTAACATTGGCATACAGACTTTTATTGCTCAGTGTTCTTATTGGAATGAAGAACACCAAGCCTGGAGAACAGATGGTTGCATGGTTAGTAACAAGATTGTTGTATCATTATGTATAATAAGATATATTCTAGGTAAAATTCTGAAAGATTTCTTGTTTTGAACTAGTTAATGTTATTTTGGCTATAATTTAAGTAGTGGAATTACAATTTTATCATTCATAAAAGGGGAAAGAAAGATGACTGTAACTGTAATCTTAATTATAACATTTAATTATACATTATATAATTCTTGGAAAAATAAACTGTGGACTAGTTTGATATTTGCATCATTTTGTTTTATACAGGTCACTCCATTCACAAGCATGACAACACTGCACTGCTGGTCACGGCATCTTTCTGTGTTTTCTGGTGGCATTTTCGTCACGCCCAACTCTGTGGATCCCATTGGCGATGTACGATTATTTCTAAAGTTTTTTGAAAATCCTGTGGTTGTGACTCTAGTCGTTGCTGTTTGGTTAGTGTACCTGCTGTTGCTTGTGTGGGCTCGCCGATCTGATCAGAATGATCTAAGGAAGGTAAACATACAAGCTAAAGTGAAATAAATACTGGATGACTTTGTCACTCTGAGTGCACCTTTATAGCCTAGTGGTTAAGTGCCTGCTTGATACATGGTTGATCTGAGATCGATCCCTATCAGGTAGCCACTAAGAATTTATTGTAATTACATTGGTTCTGACACCAATATAACTGTTAATGTGTGGAGTACATCATTGAATTTAAAAAAAAAGAAATTTTGATTCTGAAAAAAATTGTTAAGAAAAGTCAAATATTGTATCTTTGCAAGGCAGAGATGAAGGGATATTTAATAACAAATCTAATATCTCTTTCATGATGTGGCCACAGACCAGTGTGATTTCCCTTTTGTTGACCATATAAAACTACACATTTTAAAAACAAAAATGAAAGCAGTATGTTGTTGCTTTACAGCAGTCATCTTGCCATTAGCTCAGTTGCATAAGTAACCATCATTTATGTATGGTCAGTCTGATCAGTCTTTAATGAGCGACGTACTCATTTGTGTTTTATTTTTATTTAAAAAAACTCCCAACTATATTCAAATGTTTAATACATTGTGTTGAGTGCATCATTAAATAAATAAATAGTTTATTACTCTGATCTTGTTACACTGTATTTTACAGGTATATACATCTGTTGAAAGTACAGTGAACTCTGTGTATACCGGACTTACTTCGTACTGCCGAAATAGTCTGTTTTACACAGAGGACCGGTTTAGCCAGAGTTAATCCAGAGTTAGGTAGTTGGACGGGACTTTAAAAATGGACTGGTTTACACAGAGATCCAGATTACACAGAGTCCGATTTAGACAGATTCCAGTGTATATTAATCTTAATTATTGTGTTCTGTACTTCTGTTACTTTGACAGACTGGCATCACAATGCTTGCGGACAACAGCCCCACAG
Source organism: Peltospira smaragdina (assembly GCA_032361425.1). Taxonomy (NCBI): domain Eukaryota; kingdom Metazoa; phylum Mollusca; class Gastropoda; order Neomphalida; family Peltospiridae; genus Peltospira; species Peltospira smaragdina. The sequence continues at coordinate 2,853 of JAUTBW010031668.1, forward strand.
ACCGCTATGTGTACATGCTGTGTGTGGTGACGGGCTGGTGGGCTCAGGCTGGAACCTCCTCCAGAGTGTTCGTCTACCTGTGTGGCAAGGACGGGCGGTCGTCACGCCACGCTCTCTTCGACAGCTCCAAAAAACTCTTCATATCGGGGGCAGAGAACTGGTTCATGCTCAAAACATCCTGTAGTTTGGGCAAAATTAAATCAATTGTAGTGTGGCATGACAACAGTGGAGAACTGCCATCTTGGTATGAATTTTGATTATGCCATTATTCTATTAATAAATATGCCTGGTAAAGTGTAAAGATAAAAAAAAAGTAAAGTAAGGGCTAGAAAGAGTAAAACTTCACCTTGCTAAAATATAAGCATAGGAAAAACATGGCCTAGTGAAAATAGAATGCATGTGGGAATGGTTGGGTTTGGTATGAGGTATAAACTGAATGATCCTTTTAATATATGATTTCTAAATTATGGATATTTATCTATACCATGATATTTTACTTAAATAAAAGATTACATTCAATCTAGATAACAACACATTTTAGATTTTTATTTATTATTTAAAACATTCCATATTTATTTTTGGTTCCCCATGCTGGCTAAAAACTACACTGATATGCGATTTAAAAAATAAATTCTTTAAGTCAATTTCAGTGTTTATAAAATTTATTATCTGACATTTTTTATTTGGATTCAGATACTTCTCAGCTTGAACTGGTTTATTTTGCTCTATACATTTTATATTGTTTTAACGCACTGGTGGATTTGGTGACCATTAAAATAGCTTTTTTCCTAGCTTTTTTAATGCAACAATAATTCTGTCCTTAGTATTTAATTTTGGTCCTTATTTAAAAGCATCAGTATCTACAAGAAAATTTGTTTTTTTAATTATAACATAAAGAGCTTTAGGCCACTCACTCCAGTGGCATTTAATGAGATACAGATTTATTTTCCACAGCAAAATATATAAACTTAACATGTTAAAATTTCTACATAACTAAAATTTCAGATCATATTATGAAAAGATAAGGAGACAAATAATAACCTTGTCATCTTCCTTTTACTAGATTAAATCTCTGTGACAAAATTTGGTTTGTTAATATTCTTTATATTGAATTAAAAAAGACACCTTCATATTTAATATGTGTATACCTTGTGCAAAAAAAGAAGAAGAAAAAGTTATTTGAATATTTCATATATAACTATTAGTTTTTTCTCGCTGATATTAGAAAAGTTATTAACTTGTACCTTTTAGTTGATTGAATATTTTAGTTTTCTCTTTTGAAATGAACAGGCTTTAGAACATTTAAATGATACTGAATTAACTTTGTATTATTTGATCAATTGGGTAAAGTCAGTACATACAGGTTTAGTTTTAGTTGTTTTTCTAAATTATATTTTTGCATGTGTTTGGTTTGTCCAATAGGTACCTGAAGGAAATAGTTATCAAGGACGTGCAGACAGATGAGGTTTGGCACTGCCTCTATGATGAATGGCTCAGTGTTGACAAAGGACTTCGAACTATTCAGGCGGACATCCCAGCCATTGAAGACGCAACTTATGCCAAGAAACGCTTCTATCAGTTCATGCAGACGTCCAGTCGTGATTTCCGCAACGGGCACATATGGATCAGCATCTTCTCGAAGCCTCCGATTAGTGACTTTACGCGCGTACAGCGACTCACGTGTGCTCTCGGTATTCTTCTCACAACCATGCTGACCAACATTATGTTCCACGGCATCCCCAGAGATGACCCTCATGCTCAGATTGATTACGGAGACTTCCACCTCTCACTGGTTGACTTTGTAATTGGAATCGAGAGTGCGTTGATAGTGTTTCCTATCAATTTGTTCATCATACTGCTGTTTAGCAATACCAAGCCCAAAGCAGATTTAGTAATGCAGGCAGATGATGTGGAAGAAAAGATATATCTTTCTGAAAAAGAAAAAAATAAGAAGTCGTGCAGGTATTTGATGAAACTATTACAATGGGTTTTATTTTGTTAATCTGTCTTCTCTCTCTCTCTCTCTCTCTCTCTCTCTGTCTCTCTCTCTCTCTCTCTCTCTAGCAAATAAATAACAAATGTTTATATAATATAATATGTTTTGAATTACATTAAAATATTGAAAGTATTCTGTAATATATTGGCACTTTTTTCATATTCTATTTTTCAGTTTGCCCTGGTACTGCATTTATTTTTCCTATCTGCTAGCCCTGTCTGTGTGCATCATCTCTTCGTATTTGGTCATGTTATACGGTCTCAAGTATGGCTACCACAAGAGTGTACAGTGGCTTGTCTCTTTCTGTTCTTCATTCTTCCAGAGCGCATTTGTTACAGAGCCGGTGAAGGTTTTTGCTGTGGCATTCCTCTTCACTCTTATATTTAAAAAGAGTGTGACATATGAAACCGGAACCCCCGTCATAGCAGGTAAACACTGCTGCCAGTTATGGAAATATGAAAATATAATGGTAAATGTTGAAAATACTAGAACTCTGGTTTAATTTACTGTTTCATATACAAATAAGTATATTTTGTGGGGTTTTATTTGGAGAGAGAGAGAGAGAGAGAGAGAGAGAGAGAGAGAGAGAGAGAAAGAGAGAGAGAACAGTTTTAGAGGCATGCTGTCACATATTTGTAGGTCTTTGTTTATTTAGATGTTGGAATATAAATGGAAATTCTACCATTACTTTAGAAAATGCTCAATTCTGATTGGTTACTTATCTAAGTTTAGAGGTAATAAATCCATGATAAACCACTTCTAATTTAGGCCGATTTATTTCCCTTACAACTGATGGTTAAAATATACAATATTACCTTAACAACTGGTGATTAAATTTATCATAAGTTATACTGTTGTTTGTTTTTATTTAAGCACAAATGTTTTGTGTTTTGGCATTATCTAAACACAACAAATAAGGTGGGGGAGCAGAGATGGTGAGTGTATTTTGCTAACTAAATCACTAGTTACTCTTGGACAGAGAAATCAAAATAGTTCTGAATTTGAACATGCTTTTTGTCATGGTAGAATGGAGATAAAAAATATTCTGATTTGAAATTGGAAGTAGTTTATTGTGAATTTAATACCTCTAAATGTTACATTTATAAACTCACACTAACATTTAAAGGTATTAAATTCACAATATACTACCTCCAACTTCAAATCAGAATATGTTTATCTCCTAAGAATATATTCTCATGAAATAATAAACCTGCCTTCAGATTTTAAATGATTTTAGCGCTATGGTAATGTTATATGTCGTATGTGATGACATCACAATGTAATTTGATATAGACTATCATTTAGGAGAAATGTATGATACAGTATCACTAAGATTAGAAAATCTTACCCTTAATTATGATACCAATTAACTTTTAAAAATAAATAAACTGCAATAGATGGAAGCATAGGATGCCATAACGTAACTGTAATAGCCACTATTGTTTTCTGCTTTATGGACTGTCACTGTAATTTAATATTTATGAATAATGTCGATAGTAAATGAAATATGGTGGTCATATAAATGGTTATATAATGTAAATTTAAGGACAAATGAAATGTACCAGTAATACTTCATTTATAAAACAAATTCAGTAGGTCTTTTCCATGTCTATTTTTTGGATGAGCAAACAAATTAAGGATTATGCTAAATGGAATGGTTCTCTAGTGTTTTTAAGTTTTTTTGGTGTATATATTTTTAAAGTTTGTGTGTGTGTTTGTGCTCATTTAATGAGATGTGTGAATTTAAAAAAAAAAAAAAAAAAAATTTTTATTATTATTTTTTTTTAATGTTGGTTGACTTAGATTTATTCTTCCTAATTTGACACTGTATCTACATACAGATGAAACTGTTGACCACAGACAAGATGACTATAGTAAAACAACGCACCAAATAATACCTGTGTCAGAACGTGTCCTAAAGAAAATCCGTAATCGAATCATCATGGATCAGCGCACCTGGGAGATCTTCATAGAAATCGTTCTCTACTTTACATACGTCGCTATTGTCTTGCTTATGGTCTTGGGCCACAGTAACGTGAAGGAATCATACAGTGTTACCAGAGGAATTGAAGACATCTACATCCATTCATACTTACCAAATGAAACTATACATTTCTATAATGTAAGTTTTGCTTTATTAAAACAGGTTGTGAAATAATAAGAACTGCTATAATTATTTTAACTGATGTGAAAGAGTGTTGGCAGCATATGACATAGTGTTGCGTTATATATATTTCAAGATGGTATTTCTTACACAAATTGGTGTAAGAGCTTTTTCTGTGGACGTTACATTTGATGTGAGAGAGAAGAAATATATACTGGTAATGAAAAAAGTGTGTATAGTGATACACTTAACATATTTTATATGTGGTTACATGGCATCAGACACAGTTTATGGTTAAGGATCGTTATGATAGTGAAAAAGGAAGTCCACTGCTACCATGTAGACTACTCAATCTGATAGCAGCAAAGGACATTTTATTTGCCCCATCCCACAGACAGGAGATCACATACCATGAGGGAGAAAAAAGAGAGATCCACAGGCTGGTAGGTGCGAGCTTCATATTTTTGTACTGGCTCCCACCCACATTGAGATGACAAGGACTCAGTCGGTAGGAGTAAGTCCACTAATTTCCATTCTCTTTTACTAACCTGTAACAGGGTTACCACTGACCAGATGTCCTGGACAGATGGCTCAAGCTCCTGACATGTATGTAAAACAAATCAACCTGACATAACAGTTAATACTTTGACTAGTCTTTCATTAAATAAATATTACTGAATGAATTTCATGCAATGGCTACAACCTTTTTAGACATATCAGGGTCCATGAATGTATGAATGAATGTTTAACGACACCCCAGCACGAAAAACACACTGGCTATTTATTGGGTGTCAGAAAATGGTTAAATATGAATGTATTGTATATAAAATAATTTAAACATCAATAATTAAGACACAGTGTATGGGGCTGTGAAAAATACAATTATCATAGTCAAGAATGAATATTTTTTTTTTATAAAAACCAGTTATCAGGGTCCAGCTTGTTATTACATCACAATTTGCTGCAAATGTTTCTTAAATTACTACATAATTTAATACTAGCTTCTAATCAATTTTCTATTATAACTTTGATAATTGAAATTTTAAAAATAAAATATACCTTGCATGTTGAATTTGTTTTCTTTCAGGTAAGCGACTCGCACAGCATGTGGCAGTATCTGAATGAGACATTTGTGGAAAATGCAATGTTTGGGCCATCTACCCCAGTGTCAAATACTGTAGCGTATCTTGTAGGAAGGGCAAGGCTGAGACAGATAAGAGTACGCAAAGGTAATGGATGTAATTTTAAAAAAGATTTAACAATATTTTATAGCATTCATAATATAATAATGTCCCACTAATCAGTAGGGTTTAATCAATCATAATGATGCGAGTCGTATAATTAGTAATATCTACAGATACTGAAATGATTCAACAATTTGCAGTGTTCTGCGTTGCAACCAAAATGTTGGCATGGCAACTGATTGAATTTATTATCATTGTCACTTGACGATTGACTCCAAAAACATCAAAGTATTTAGCATGTGCATTTAGAGTCATGACAGAGATAACCAATGAAATGTTTTGACATTATAGTGCAAGTGGAACACTTTGTTATTTACGAAGTCGTCTGAATTCCGTATTAATTTTCGGTATTGTTCACCTCATCACTGACTTTAGTGCTTTGGCGAAAATAGTCCAGATACTTGTGAGAACAATCAAGTTGTGTTATTTTAATGCGCGCAACCATTTAGAATATCTTAGTTGCTGGATCATATATGTAATCGGCCAGTTGCAGAATACTATTACAAAATCAAGTAAAGGTTGCTTACTCGCCGTTAGTAGTATACAAGTCACATTGTAATCAAACATACAAAATGGGCATTTCTACAGTTATGTAACGCTTACTCGCCGTTCGTAGTATACAAGTCACATTGTAATCAAACATACAAAGTGGGCATTTCTACAATTATGTAACGCTTACTCGCCATTCATAGTATACAAGTCACATTGTAATCAAACATACAAAATGGGCATTTCTACAGTTATGTAACACTTACTCGCCGTTCATAGTATACAAGTCACATTGTAATCAAACATACAAAATGGGCATTTCTACAGTTATGTAACTCTTACTCGCCGTTCATAGTATACAAGTCACATTGTAATGAAACATACAAAATGGGCATTTCTACAGTTATGTAATCCTATATGGTGGACCATGAGATGCGTTACAAACGTTATAGATGAGGGCAGGGGTTGTTTGTCAAAAATATATTTACTGGCTATATCTTTAAAAACAAGGTGGGTTTTTTAAAGCATAAACAATTAAACCCTATTGATTGGTGGGACATTATTAAGTACAGAAGTCATATATGGCTAAATGTTGTAGGATTTTTGTGTATACCCACCATCCACGAAATATTTTATTTAAAAGGTAGTATACCTAGAAAATCAAACTGCAGTTATAAAAGACTAAAATAATCATTGCAATCCCTACCACCTCCCTCATGCAATCAATTCTGAAATGGTCTTCATTTAAAATTCATAACTGAGTAAAAACTAAACAGTTTCCTTGTTTCAATTTTTTTTTTATCCAGCAATATAAGTCATGTATAATTTTATGATGGCTACGTCATATGCATGAATGATGTAACAGAGTAGTAATATAACAGAGTAGTGTGGCTAGTGATACTTTAAGCTTGGCGAGTATATTTATTTTGTTCACTAGCCAGTGAAGAGTAAGGTATAAAAACAAGTGTATAACACTGATTTGCATGTCTATATGTTACATTTTTTGCCTAAGTTAACTGTTATAAACCATGTCAAATCTGTAATGACAACAGAAGTTAATAAATCTGAGATTATACAAATTCAGCATAATATACAAAATATGAACAGTGTTGTTACAAACTATTTTTATAGGCTTTATTATTAAATCCATTGTTGTGTGTTAATTAAAGTAGTATGTGTTAATGCCTATTTATTTTAATCATGTACATTTTAAAGAATGATTAAATTACTTTTGGTTTTTTTTAGATATTTGTGTCACTCTTTTTGGCACCAAGCTAATACAAAATTCTTCACAAGAATGTTTTCCAGAGTATAGTTTCATTAATGAAGAAACTCGTAGTTACACAAAAAATTGGGGAAATAAAACAACTGATGAAGAAATCACAATGTGGACGTACCAGTCTGGTCTTAAACTGTCTACTCTTCCAATTATGGGAAGACTTGACACATATGCCGGTGGAGGGTACATTGTTCAGTTACCTAGAAATCCATATGCATCACGAGAGGTTTTAGAAAATGTGCAAAAGACCAAATGGATTGATGAACAGACACGGGCGGTGTTTTTGGAATTCACTCTGTTCAATCCAAATGTGCAGCTGTTTACAGTAGCTGAGCTGTTGTTTGAATTCTCCAACACTGGTTTTGTGTTTCCATACCATCTCACATACACAGCCAACTTCTACCACTACCAAAATCAGTTTGAAACATTTGTTGCTGCAGTTGAGATCCTCTTTGTTGTGTATCTGTTTATCTTTACATATGCAGAATTTAAAAAATTTATTAAAATGAACTGTGTTGAATATTTCAATGACCCATGGACCTTAGTTGAATTGGCTATACTGAGCTTAGCTTATGCCATCATTGCTATTTTTATTAATCGACTTCTAGTATGTAATCATGTGATGGAAGTTTTTGAAGACAAAAACTTTGACAAGTTTGCTAATTTTCACACGGCTGCATTTTATGATGCTCTCTTGAGGTACGTTATGGCAGCTTTGATCTTGTTAGTAATTTTGAAATTTTTCAAACTTCTTCGTTTCAATGCTCGATTATCAATGCTCAGTCAAACTCTTTACACAGCAAAGGGAAATCTTTTTGCATATTCCTTTGGTTTGTGTGGAGTTGCCATGTCTTTTTCTATATTTGCTGTTCTTGTTTTTGGCACTGTACTTGAGGGATACAGAAATTTTCCCAGATCAATTATAACAATGTTTCTCTTTATGCTGGGTCAGTCTGACTACTATGGTCTTTATGCTGCTAATCCTGCGTTTGGGCCATTGTTTTTCTTTGTGTTCTCAGTTACATTTCAGTTTCTTTTTGTGCATTATTTTATCACTCTTTTGATGGATGCATTCCATACCACAAGAGTATACATAGCCTCTGTAAAAACTGAGGTCCACATGGTTCAGTACATTGTTAGAAAGTTCCGTTTAGTAACCATGCTTGATGGACAGAAAAAACAGTCAAAACGTAGAATAGTAGAAGGGTTTTGAAATCAATTTGTGAATTGTTCCAGTGTTTTGATATTGACAACTGATAATGAAATATAGTGAAGTCACATGGTGTTAAAATTAATTGGTGTTACAGGGTTGTTGGTTATAGGGTTTGTTTTTGTGTTTTTTGGGGTGAGAAGGAATGAAGGGAATGGGTTTTAA
>JAUTBW010031779.1:0-11338 GCA_032361425.1 Peltospira smaragdina
TTCGACCAGATAGTGTATTTTGTCACTAAATGCCTCGTTACGCAAAACTAGCTTCTGCGACAAGCGACTGTAAACGAAGGAACGGGTCACATATTAATCATAATTTGATGGCTATTTTCCCCTTTTAAGGCCTATTTTGCCTAATTTCACTCTAGAAAAGAGAACCTAGACAAACTGGCTAGATTATACCCGCTGTCATCACTTGTTCAAATTACTGTTTCAACCTGTGCTCCACAATTGGTATCATAAAGGTCATGGTATGTGTTATTCTGTAGATGTTGTGGTGCATATAAAAGATTCCTTGCTGCTAATCAGAAACAAATAGCCCATGTGTTGGCATCATGTTTTACCACTCATCTAACTGGTTTTAACAAGAATATCCAACACATACCTATAATTATATACATGTCTTTGCTTCTTTAATATGTAAAATACAATTTTACATATAACATGTACACTTGAATACTTATAAATAAAAAAAATTAATATTAACTACAGTTGTTGCCTTGATATTGTTATAATAATTGAAGGTGATTTCTTTTGCAATAAAACATTATTTTAACCTTTCTTTAATTTCATTTAATATCTTAAAATTTAAATGCTATCTACAGAAGTATATATTTTTGGATACTGATATCACTATAAGCATACATTTAGAACTGAATTCCATTAGTTTCATATTTTCACTGAAAAATATCTATTTTCAGCTACTCCAACGAGGAATATGTTCCCAACAAAGTATTTCACACTGGTGCCTTGATGCGTTCGAAACTCAGCCCTGACAACTCGCAGCTGGTCATTTCAACTGCCGTTGGGTACCTCATCATCATTCATAACCTCGACCTGCACACCCTGGCGGAGGACCTGGCTGGTTTCAAGCCGACGCTGTACCGGCAGATGCAGATCAGCCAGCTCGACAACTCCATGCTCATCGAGTACAACCACGTCTTTCAGCGCACTCGGAACCGAGTCGAGTTCATCAGTGATTTCCCGAAAGGAAATCAGGCCGAAGTTATTTCTTCTCTACAGGTTTTTATACATACAGTATACATTTAATCATGTATACAAATCATCTTCATGCCGCTGTTGGCTGACTTTTGCTAGCTTTTTCAGTATTCCTTAGCTCAAACAACTCTTTTATTTCTTTTTTTACTTTATGCTAAAACCTTTACCCTACACCTTATGAATAGCCGTGTGTTTAATGGCATCTGCTTTCTTCTGCGTCTCATAACCACTAATGATACATTGATAACCTAGTTGTGTATGTGCCTGCCTGACATGCACTCAATATAACCATTCATAAACTGTGTTGAGTGGAAAATCAAATTTTTTTTTAAAATTAAAAAAGAATATCATAATTACTGTACAACAAGCACTGCACTTTGATACTGGATCGATATTGGTCAACCACTGCGCTGGCTGATTGTATGCAAGCCAATAAGTGACCACATGGATATTAAACTTTGCCAGTACTGGCTATCATTTGCCAGCTTCTCTAGTATCCCTCGGCTCAGCCCACTTGTTATATTTCTTTTTTTACTCAATGTCATAATCACTGTTTGGTAGTGTTAAACTAATTAAAAACCTGCAAGCATATTTATTGTTTGCAGTATATTTTGAAATAGGATCTGTAAGTAGGTAAACATCATGACTTACAAACTAATTTTAAAGGTTGCAAGAGTCCTTCATTTAGATTTCTTCTCTGTTTTCACGATCTTGTGCTGGTGTGTCGTTAAACATTCATTAATTCGTTCTGTTTTCATGATCAGTACTAGCTTATGTAGTAAATGATAAATTATTACTCCTGAGACCCAATATTCCTTTCATATTACTAATATCCTGAATGAAAGCAGTTCATTTAAAACAATGTTATGTCATTTTTGACAAGGATTTTTTTTCAGATGTTTTTTAATGTATCTTCTGATTGGTTTCTAGATTCACCCACAGGGCTGGTGTGCAGTGTCAAGAAACACCAATGCAAAAGAAAACTCAGAGGTATGTGGCTCAACAATAGTTATGTACACTGGTGATATTGATTGGATTTTACTGTTTGTTGATTGGTTAGCTGAACCAATCAATCATTGTTTATTATCATTTATCAAATTCAAAACATACAAGTTTGTTTGCTTGACAACAGTGAAGCATAGTTTTACTCTTGTTGCATCTAAAACATTGGTGTTTTTTTGTGTGTTTTTTTAAAGGTTATAATTTACAGATATCCCAAGTTGAAACTTACCTGAGTTGACTTTTTCATTCATTAGATTGATTTTCATCATCACATTGATTTATTTTAGTGTAATGTATATTATATATGTATGCAAAATGTTAATTCACAAATCTGTGTTCTTTACAGTGTTATATTATTTAATATTTTCTTCTCTCCAAAGATAATGTGAAAATATTTAAATATTATGTTTCTTTCCAGTGGACGTGTGTTCATGACATTCAGATCCTGCCTAAGCCAGACAATGAAGACGTGGACAGCAGTTCAGACAAGGAACCGTCTGAAGCAAGCTGCTCAACACCAGACAGCGTCCAGACAGACTCTGTACAGACAGACAGTGTCCAGACAGACAGCTCTCCTGCCAGTCAGTCAAATGGACCTCACTTAGACATCCATGTGAATTCATACGAAAACCTCGGTCGTGCCATCAGCCGATCAAGAGTGACTCAGGACTTGGATGATGACGATGATGATGTTGATTCGCAATCAAGCGATGAATTTCCACTCATCATGGACAATGGGTTTGGAAACTACGACGTGATTCAGTTTAGACGTACGCACAACCCCAGCTTATCGCCGTCACTTGAGACTAACAACTCTAGTGTCCCCGAGGTGGTGAGATCAGAAACGACTGTGGATGCTGTACTGGCTCCTCCATTTCACTTCCACAATAACATCTCCCTCATTCCATTTCAAGACATTTTCAAGGCTCCGTCGTTGCTTCGAAAACGCCCACGCAAGAAGAACAAGAACGTTTGTCAGAACCGAGCTCGCCTGCTCGCCTTCGCTCAGGAACCCAACGTCGGCCGTGGCTTTATCAAAGAGCTCTGCTTCAGTGCGGACGGCAGACTGATTTGCTCGCCTTTCGGTAATGGCGTCAGGCTTCTGGCCTTTGATCCCAGCTGTAAAGAGCTTTGTGATAACGTGCCGACATCGGCGGTGCAGTTGTATGAACTTGGCAGCACCATTGCGCACAGCGACGTGGTTGTCACCACAAAGTTCTCGCCGGTGCATTGCTTGTACGTGTCGGGTTGTCTCAGTGGCAAGATCGCCTTTAACCAGCCGAGGTTGTGAAGCCGAGGATTGAACCAGGTCACACAGGGTCACATACTGCAGGCATTGTGCTGCGGCTCATGCTTATAAAACATTTTGCATCAAATCTACAAAGCCTGTTTTCTTGTACTCAAAAAGATGAGCATTGTAAATGAAAATAGTTAAATGTGTTGAAGATGAAAACAGTCTTTGTGAATTTTATAGTCTCATGCATTTGTCACATATCACATATGCAATTTTGTCATCACATTGACATAGTGATAAGCAAAAGCCCAGTTTTGTCTGCAAGACAGAATGATAGTGTAAGTGTATGAAATATACGCCAAGTATTCTCATTATGATTTTCTTTTTGTTCTTACATGTAAGAAGCAGAGTAAAATTATTCCCGTTTTTTTGTTATCTTGAGTACACGTGCTCAGTATTTAATCATGTTGGCATCAGCTGACACCTATTAGCCAATAAGTTTTTTGTGCTGAAGTGACATTAAATATTCATGCACAAATCAGCAAACAAAATTAAATGGTCTTATTTCCCTTGAATCATGAATGATGGTGGAACCGCCAACAAGAAATAGGGCTGTTTGTTTGGAATTTTGCTCAGGAAGTGTTCCTTTATACAACCATAATGATGATTTTGTATGCAGATTCACAAGCAGATGTCAAAACCAGTATGTTCATGTGTGTTTGACAGAGTACAAATGAGTTTGCTTGATAAATTACAGTGTAAAAATGTGTGGAGTTGTCTGAAATCAACATGCAGGGTTAGAAATTCAGCTATTTTCATGAGGATCTTGGATAAACTACCCTTGAGAATCGACCAAATCCAAATTTATTTTCAAAGGTGAACCAAGTTACATTTTTCTCTAGTGAATTAAAACATATATTTTTCAAGACTGATTAGTAGAAGGTCTTGAGAACCAGTCAGTCATTATATATTTGGAAATATTTTGTGACCTGTTATTCGTTAATTTCAACAACAAAAAAATTATATTTTTCTGAAATATCTGATATTACTATTATTAGTCTTGCTTTTTTGTCAGAAATCCTGATGCATTTCGGATTTGAACAATTTTTTTAACCCTGACATGGTTTTTCTTGCTTACCGAACAGGTTTGTCCATTCACTTCCGGTGTGAGGGATAGCTAACATGCAGAGGATGTCATTTAGTTGATGATGTAAGAATACGGTGTAAATGACGTCATCGAGATAGCCACAACAGTTTGTAGTTGTTTTTGTTTAACGTGAGAAGGTGAAGTTCTTTAGATTGTTTTAAACTGTAATTAGGTATGCAAGAAAAATAATCATGTTTGTTGAAAACATGGAAATCCAAACCCTCGAAATACCACAGTTTTTTTTTCCGAAACTCTCCAAGGCTCGTTTTAGACAGATAGTTGTATCTCTTGGATTAGGATTTCCCTGCCTTCATCAGCCACTCATATTAGATTCTTTTTATACCTACCTGTTGTTGCAAGATGACGTAGTGGAATACCCCTGGTATTCTGTATGTAATGTAATTGTACATTGTGCACTTTATTAACTGCTTTAAACGGCAGTCATTAATTCCATCCACTTTGTAAACCATGAAGCGAGTGAAACATCAGATCATACATTAACAACCTATACTAACATTTCCAAGTAGTAAATATACCTAGGAACATTTCACATGGTTATATCATACATCATGGCATTTGATGTTTTACTAATGTTGTGACTAAAAACTACATTTTAAAGACATTTAAAAACAAACATTTTTGTTTAATTCCTAAGAACAGTATTTTCATTGCTTCAGAGAAATATTCATGCAGTGTTTTAAATCATATTCACATTATGAACTTATGTCATAATTGGGGTTTTTCATATTAAGATCATTCATTTGTACTCTCTTATCTGCATTTTGTTATTTCCCAATACTTAAATATAACTGTTTCCGAAAACACATTATATCCTCATTTTACAAGTGTACTTTGTAGTTCCATGTTGAAACAACAATAATTAGTTTTTACTCTATTTTCTTTTCTGTGTTTTACGAGATTGCCTGTATATTTTCAGTTTGTATTGTCAGTTGAACAGCAGCAGGATCAATATACCGGTACAAATATTTTTCACCTCATTGAACTGCTTGATAACATGAAGATCAAAGCTATAGTAACCTCTATCCACTGATGGTGCACTTGTTGTTGGATCAGTTCCATCTGATGGACTCATTCAGTTGTTTCTCATTCCAGCCTGTGCTCTTCAACTAGTTTAATACAAGCTGTGGTATGTGCAGTCCTGTCTGTGGGATGGTGTATATAATCTTGTGCTGCTAATTGGAAGCGGTGATCTCCTTTCTCATTTGAATGGTCCTAAACCATGTATCTTTGATGATATATAACTGGTATTAAAAGATATGAGTGCATCACCGAGTTTCCTTGTTAATGCATTAAGTTGATAATTGAACTGATAACTAACATCATGCATTTTGCCACTGTAAAAATGTGTGTGTCAGAGAGGAGAGAAATGCAATACATTTAAAAAAAAAAAAAAATTATGGCATCAGGCATATGGTTATGGATCATTGTGATAGTGAGAAGGGAAACCTGCTGCTACATGGTCTACTCTTTCCGATTAGCAGTAAGGGGTCTTCTGTTATAAGCACCGTTCCACAGACAGAATGACACTGACTGGAATGAGAAATAACTCAGCAGGTCTGCCAGTGGGATTGATCCAATGACCATCTGCACCACGAGCATGTCTTACCAGGCTGACAGTTAATATTAGCACACTGGGGAATTAGTGTTTGGTGAGTTACTTGTAAAATGAAAATCTCTTACTTGCACTGATGCTTTGAATATGTAATCTTTATGGCTGCAAATTCTATTTCTGAGCTTCTAGATTAAACATTTCCTGATTAAACAAACTCCTAGGGCCTTATTCACAAATGAGTGTAAAGTTGCACTTCGCAACATAATGTATCTTTACATCTGATCATTTGCTGAAAGTAGCGTCTCTGATGTCATGAACCAATGGTTAGACATAGAATTAGTGCTATGTTTTCAAATGTATATTTACACCCTTATTTGAAATAAGGTTTCCTGGATTTCCATGTATAATATTCCTTTCATGCTCGTTCATTCCAAAAATTCATGTGGGTCCCCACAAAAACTCTTAGCTGTGTCCCTGTTTATCTGATAGCACAGTACTATCCTGATCCAGCTGCTTGTACACCAAGTCTAACAGTGTCACAGTTAATGTAATTGTACAGTGTCACAGTTAATGTAATTGTACAGTGTCACAGTTAATGTAATTGTACAGTGTCACAGTTAATGTAATTGTGTTCAAAACCTCTCAACTAAGATCCTAGATAGGTTGGCCCTAACAGTGATAATATTTTGTATTATGCTGTATGGTACAGTTTAATGCCAAATCCACTAATTGCCAACTTCTCTTAAAGTAAAAGTTATCTGTTCTGACTTATGACACCGATAATGGTCTATGTCTTGTTCCAGCCAGTGCCCCATGACTGGTATTTCAAAGGTTGTGGTATGTGCTATCCTGTTTATGGGATACTGCATATGAAAGATCCATTGCTGTTGATCGGAAATAATAGCCCAAGAAGTGATGGCAGCAGGTTTCCTTTCTAACTATCTTCATTGTCCTTAACCATATGTCTGACGCCATATAACCGTACACCAATGTGTTTAGTGCATCATTATATAAACATTTCCTTCCTTCCAGTAATGGTGGTAAGAATATCCTAAGTATTTTGTGAGATAAAAAGTAGTAATTTTTTGTTTTGTCACATACAGCAGTTAACTGTCAGTATGACCCATTGTTATGAAATGTATGCTCACATACCAGTAACACAGATAGAATATAATCAGCCAGACAAATATAAATTATTTTAAAATTTATATTGTTCTTAAAGCAATGCATACAACACATTTTTATTAATGTTTATGTTGGCACTGGAATAGCAAGGTATCCTGGAATAGCAAGGTATCCCTTCTTTTCTTGTTTTTTACTTTTCTTTTGACCCAACTTGTGTAATAACAAAATCACCTTGGTACATCATTGATTATAAAGACTACTGTGTGCATAATTTAAAGCTTTAACTAAAGTCAGTTTAAATAAACAACATAACAGCATAAAGTATGTTGGATTTGCCAAAAGGTTTAATTGAAAGTTGTTAGATTTAAAAATGTATAATAATGACTGAAATGTCCTTGGCACCATATCCTGAATGATGAACAATAATTAAAATTAGTTTTAAGTAAGTCAGCTGTATTTAGTAATGATGTGCCAAATTCAGATTGTGCAATGTTTCAATGTCAAAATAATTTTATATGTTTAGTTTTGTTTGTTATAATAATAAATTGTTATTTTGATTTATTTAGACAAGTTTTATAAATTGAAATATTATTATTATTTACTTTTTTTGAAATATTGTATTTTAAAAATTTTATGGGGATGGGATATAAGACATATTTTTCAGCATCATTAATGTCATAATAACCAATTCACAATGAACCTAGTTAGATGTGGATTCACTATATGATAGGGCATCAGATTGTGTATCATAATTAATTCATTTTGTAAACTTGTATTAGGTCATGTACATGTACATTTCAGCATGAGAATACAGACAAATTGTATGTTGTCATGTTTCATGCTGCCAAATACATTTCTGTTATTGATGTCGAATTTGAATGTACTTGGTTTGTAAACGACAGAGTATGTTTTTTAATAATTATGTACACATTTGGGCAGTGCAAAGGAATGTCTTAGCAAAACTACTAATTTTATTTGTGATTGTATCTGATAATATGGTTATGGATTGCAAACAATAAAACTTACTGGCACCCTTTATGTTTTTATTTCTGTAATAGCTTCTGTTGTCCTACTGTGGAGTTCAGCAGTGCAGTGTCTGTCTGTTGTGGTGTTGACCTACCGTGGAGTTCAGCAGTGTCTGTCTGTCTGTGGAGGTGTTGACCTACCATGGAGTTCAGCAGTGTCTGTCTGTGGTGGTGTTGACCTACCATGGAGTTCAGCAGTGTCTGTCTGTGGAGGTGTTGACCTACCGTGGAGTTCAGCAGTGTCTGTCTGTGGTGGTGTTGACCTACCATGGAGTTCAGCAGTGTGTGTCTGTGGTGGTGTTGACCTACCATGGAGTTCAGCAGTGTCTGTCTGTGGTGGTGTTGACCTACCATGGAGTTAAGCAGTGTCTGCCTGTGGTGGTGGTGACCTACCATGGAGTTCAGCAGTGTCTGTCTGTGGTGGTGTTGGTCTTCGTATCCATCCCACCGGGTGGACCTATTGAGCTATTTCTCATTCCAGCCAGTGCTTCACAACTGTTGTAACAATTTGTGTTTATCTGATGTGCTGTCTGTTTAAAGGTGCTAATTTGAAAGTGTAACCCATGTGGCAGCTGTGAATTTCTTCTTTCATTGGAATGCCGTTTAACTGTGTGTTTGACATTAAAAGTACTATGTCGAGTTATATATTATTAAAAATATAATTTTAAGTTCAAATACAAACAAAGGTGGATTTTTATTTTACTCGCGAACTGTCACATTTCACCTTTATTGTCAAATGCTTACTAAAACAGTGTAAACGAAATCTGCTATTACCTAACGAAGCAGATGCTTGTGTTTAGAGGAAACCAGTGGCAATGCCAATGTAAAAAACGAGATATCAGGTGATCGCTTATTTGCACAGAAAGTGTCTAGTGCATACTTCATAGCGGGTACCTAATATCAGCCCAGTTATGAAGTGCTATGTTTTTTGTTTTTTTATTTGACCAAGTGGTGTAGCGAATGCAGTGCTATATAGTGTGATTTATACACACTTGGTAATTGGATTAACTGTTCTAAGTTATTAAATAATAAATATATTCTCGACATAGTAACTTTAAATCGAGCATTTTTCTCTCTCCATTAAGTAAATATGTTGATGATTCAACCAAACATTGTACCACTGGACTTCGTCTCAGACCATTGGACAGTGAGGTTTTAATACTTGTTCAACAGCAGATGTAACTGGACTGTTTTTGATGATATGTTATAACCATAATTAAAATTTGTTGTGTGTCACTTGAAATACTTTTATAAAATTTCATAATCTTTATACTATACAGTTTTGAGTGTGTATATGTTTGTTGTCAAATTACAGTACTAATCAAAATTATATATAACTGTATTTCTGCTTATTACATAAAAGTCAGATAGTAAACATATGTCAAATATAAACCTGAAAACTGTATTTGAATTATCATGACCCATTACTAAATGCAAGTGACAAAGAAAATAAATGTCTAAAAGGTTGTCTTTTGTAGATGAAAAAAATCGATTCTGATTAACTTTTTCAACTAAACTCACGTAACTTGAAACAGACTATAATGAAATGAAACCATAACTCTACATAGGTTAGTTCACGTTTTTGCCAGGTGAAGTTATTATTTTGCTGTTATAGTCTGTTTGACATTTCCTGAGTTTAGTTGACAAAAGACAACTTTGACATTTATTTTGTCAGCCACATGCATGTAGTAATAGGTCATCATAATGTTAATATTGTTTTCAAGTTTCTGTTTGACAGACATTTATAACTGTTGCATAATAAGCAAAAATACAGATATGTATAATTTTGATTAGTACTTTAGTGTAAATAAGGTGTGAATACTTCATATGTTTATAAATACATGAAGAGCTGTGCATCTTTGTATGCTGAGTTCTCAGGAGAACAAGTATTCCAAGAGAGGTTTACTCACACTGTTATTCAAGTGCTAAACTTTGCATGTGTAACAAGGGAATAAAGCATAAGGATGTTCCTAATAATTATGTGGCTATATCATAAAACATTCTAGTGGAGTTTGAGTTTTTACACTGTGTTTTTAAACTAAACATGAGTTATGGGTGATAGTCTAGTCTGTATTTGTTATATATCACTGATGTTCAAGCATGCTGTCCTAGCTACACACCTCAGATATACATACCTGTTTAGATCATCAATTTGATGGTAAAGATGTTTGTTCATAGAGAGAATCAGCATAATGTCCAAATTGTGTTTTTATCAAACCTTTGATGTGTTTTGGTAGGATCTAATATTAAAAAATGGTGGGGGTGCCAGAATAGCCTAGAGGTGATTTTGCCCGCCTGTCACGTAATCGATCTTAGATGGATCCCTTTTAGGTAGCTACTAGGGTTTTTTAGAATTAAAATACTTCTGATGCCTCTTTAACTTAATGCAAATGTGTTGAGTATGTCTTGAACTAAAATTTAAAAAGTAAGTAAAATAGGATGGGTGTGCATGATGGAAGCAAACAAGAGAGCAACTACTCACCCCTACAACATCAAGACTATTGTCAAAAAGTTTATTTAAGTAATAACACCTCCCCGCGTCTGAGTATTGTCGATCTGTCAGACTGGTGTTTTTTGTGTGTTTTTTTTGTGTTTTTTTAAAGTTATTTGTAACTTACCACAACACCTTCTCCCATTTTTTGACAACATTAAATCTTGTGGTGCTTTTCCATTAGTCAGTATATTTAGGTTTGTGAGACTGTATACAGGGGCTGTTCCAGCCAACTAGTCTGTTTCTCGGTTTGAGTGGTTTAAAGCCTTTCATTATGACAATCCCACCGAACCTTCTTTAATGTTGAACAGAGGTTTTGTCAGTTAGATTTGTCATCTATGGATACTCAGATTTAATATTAATTTGATGTTTTGTGAAATGTCTTCCAGAAAAATTAAATACCTAATTGTTTGTTTCATTATTGATAGACAAAACCATTTATCGATGTATCTACCGTAGTTCTTTTCAAGCACTGATTGCAGTGCTCTAGGTTTCTGTTACTTTACAGTTACTTCAGCTGTTGCCCATGTTAGCCTCTTCCCAGTAGCTAATACAGTTTGGTTCATGTTAGCCTAGCTTGTGCCCATCATCAGATGCAGCTTGGTTCATGTTAGCCTAGCTTGTGCCCATCATCAGATGCAGTTTGGTTCATGTTACAGTAGCCTAGCTTGTGCCCATCATCAGATGCAGTTTGGTTCATGTTACAGTAGCCTAGCTTGTGCCCATCATCAGATGC
>JAUTBW010031890.1:0-11338 GCA_032361425.1 Peltospira smaragdina
ACTCAACGCCGGATCCGAGTGCAGACTCTATTAGAGATTGAGACTGAAAAAAGTTTTATAAGCACGGGCCCAGGTCAGATTTTAAAAGCTATCTTAGCACTCCTATATCATAAAACTGTCTTAAATGGTTGTGTTGCACATCAAATAATGTTATATGATCAAATAGGACATTTAACAATATCATAGCACTAAAATAGTTTTTAAAGTATGTACCCAAGTTGTGATTTATCAATAGATGATCCGGAGGTGCCTTGGTAGCCTAGTGGTGATTGTGCTCGCCTGTCGTGCTGTTGATCTGAGACTGATCCCTGTCAGATGCCCACTTTTTATAATTTAAGTGTTTTTGACTCCAACATAACCATTATTAATGTTTTGTGTGTTGTTCAAAAAAAGAATATATAAAAATAGTTGATATGGACAATTTGGAATTGTTTCCAATGATGTTTTATCATCCTTTTCTTTCTAAAGAAAATTTGGAATTGTTTCCAATGATGTTTTATCATCCTTTTCTTTCTAAAGAAAATTTGGAATTGTTTCCAATGATGTGTTATAATCCTTTTCTTTCCAGATACACAAAAACAGCATTATGTTTGCAGTAGCCGTGTTTGTTTGTGTTTTGGCCGTGTGTTCGGCGAGGCCACAGTACGTGGAAATGTTTAACATGAAGCCTGCGCAGCGGATCCAGGAAGAATTGATGACATCCGTGAGAATGTTCAACAACATGAGTGCCAAAACATCATACTACCCGTACCACGAAACCTGGGAACAGTTCAAGCTTCAGCATGGTCAGTAATGCTTTCTATTTACCACTTGTGCAGTGGGTTGTTGGATCAACCCACAATATTGACTTGTTGGGCCATGTGTCATTCCAGCCACTGCTTCCACAACTAGTATAACAAAGGCCATTGTATGTGTTATTTTATCTGTGGAAATATGCATATAAAAGATTCTTTGCTGCTAATAAGTCCATATTTCCTCAATTAGTTATTATTTGCTCTTTTTAAAGGCATGCTGTCATAAAGCATTGACCAAACAAAGTATTATTTGAAAATATATACATCCGATGTCCCTAAACCTACTTCTGTGTAAACATTCATGTAGCCAAATTTCATTTATTAAGGATATATTTGATAAATAATTGAATTTATAATAAATAATAAATAATTAAGTCAAAAGTAGTTCTATTGTGGATTTATTACCTCTAATTTCAGGTGAGTAACCAATCAGAATCAACTGGTATATTCATTCATCCATTGCAGTTTAATTAATGTTATCTGAAGTGAGTATGCCTGTTTGTTCAATCTGTTAATCTTAACTCTTTCAGGAAAGACATACGAGAGTGCGGAAATTGAGGAAGGTCGGAAAGCAATTTTCATGGAGAATGTGAAAATGATTGAACTACACAACACCAAGTTCAACAACCGTGAAAAGAGTTACTTCCTGGACATCAACCAGTTTGCTGACATGGTTAGTTCCAGTTATTTCCCTTTATAATGATTCAAACATTTTCTGTGTCTAATTTTAATTTTAACATTCCTATTTTTGGTATAATATAAATTTAGGTTTTGTGTCTTTTTATAATGTTTAAGACTAGTAGAAAAGTTAACTGTACCTATATGTAGATTATAGTGTAAATTATAAAATCTAGATATTTGCCATTTTTATTGAAGATCACTGTTCTTACTGATCTTTCATCACTGGGCATAAATGATCTTCCTTATAGAATTTGGGGAGTACCACAATAGGATTTTAAGATAAAACTAAAACCATAAGAGTCCTGTCCAAGTTCCAGACTTCAAAATACACTTTTCAAAGGTCCATAATGTCCCTAGTAATAATTATGTAATTTATACACAATTATTTTTTCATTTTTATTTTTAGACCAATGAAGAATTCCGCTCTTACAATGGCTTTGTAAAGTCCACGGCACCAAAAGCGCACGTAGCATGTTCCAGTTTTCTGGGATTTACAGGAATCGAGCTGCCTAGGACTGTCGACTGGAGAAAACGTGGATATGTGACTCCAGTTAAGAACCAGGTTAGCAGATACTTGAGCTGTTAATTTGAAACATGTGACCTATTAATATACATGTAAACTGAGTGTACCATTTTGCCAGTATGAGTTAACCTCAGAGTAAAGTCAGTGCTATGTCATGTTTCATTAAATCTGCTGGCAGCGGTGATAACTTATTTGGTGCACTTTTTCAGTAAATAGGACCAACATTAATGTAAAAAAATAAATTAATTGACTTCAATTTTTGTTACATCAGAGATAACAAAATGCATTTAAAGGGTGGCAAATGTGATTCACTGTCAGCGTGTTAAAGGGGTGGAACTTAGGTCAGCAGTAGAAGACGAACATTTACACATCATTGGATCAGTACCATCTGGTATACCTATTGAGCTATTTCTCATTCCAGTGATGCATAATTGTAAAATAACCTGTAAATAATAGAGTGTTTTGGTTGGTTAATTACAAGTGGTTCATTCTACGATATACCTCGTCTAAAAGTAAGTGTACCATGGTTTTGCTTGCTGATGTCATTATGTTGCACGATTACATCATTATGTCTTTGTCTTTAAACACTTCTTTAAAATGTTTGAATGCAAAACTGCATTATTATTACAGTAAATGTTTACTTTTTAAAGTTTAGTTTATTTTTTAATCCTCAATGCTAAAAGGTATTTTACAATGGAGGTCACCATTTCCCATTTTTTTCTTGAGGGGATATCGTCTAATTGACGGTGGATAGGCGGATGACCACCTCGACGCTACATGTCACAGTGTTAATTCATCTATCCACCGTGAGTTAGATGATATCCCCTTTCAAAGTAAAAAATGGAAACAGGTGATCTCGTAAGTGGTGGATGATGCATATAAAAGATCCCTTTGATCTAAGCAGAAAGAGTAGCTCGTGAAGTGGCGTCAGAAATTTTATCTCTACTTACCTGTATGGTCCTTAACCACAAGTCTGATCTGATATGACTAAATAGTGTATTGAGTACATTACAGTTTTTGTTTTCAGTCTAATCTGTGTTTTCAGTAGCCGTCTTTAAATTGGCTATGTTGGTACTGAAATTATTCATTTAATTTTCGTAGTATATATTTTTTATTTTGAATGAAATACTTCAGTGATGTTCCTGTTGAATCACAATCTTCTAAATCTTTAATTGAGCTTAGGCATACTTCTGAAATATTTCATCTTGATTTTGGAAACTTCTAAAAATATTTCCATCTTGAATTGTGGATACGTATCAGTTTTTCATCTTCAGTTGTTTTTTGTTCTAAAATGAGTTTGTGTCATAAATTGCAAACACTTCCAACTTGATAGTTGATTTAAAAGTTATTGTATTCTGTATATGAAATTAACTTATGTTTTGATTTCTTCGTTTTTTTTCAGAAACAATGTGGATCCTGTTGGTCATTCAGCACGGTAGGTGGATTTCAGATTTAATAAAACATGGTTTAAGCTGTACAACAAATACAGGCCCAACTTCAGTCAGTTACATGGACCTCTTTCATCTAAATTTAGCGTGTCGTCAATTTGTTAGGCACAGAAGTGATATTACTGTAATAGTTTGCATCAGGTTTTCAATAACAAAACTGCACAAACTGATATTCTCTAATGCCTGTACATCATCCTTCTTTAGTCTAGAATTCTTTTGAGTTTGTATCTAGCTTTATAAGCATGTTTTTCAGTAAAATACATTAATTACTGTTTGTTTAAAACTAAGAATTTATATATTTTGTGATAAATGATATATCTAATTCCTGGTAATTATAAAACAATAAAATAAAATTGTACAACATTAGCTTACAGTGATCGGATGTTCAAATTTCTCTGTGTTTAAAACCAAATGGTAAATATAATTCTGTTTCTTTACTTTAGACTGGAGCCTTGGAAGGTCAGAACTTTAAGAAAACAGGAAATCTCATCTCACTCAGCGAACAGCAGCTGGTCGACTGCTCCGGTAGCTACGGTAACGAGGGCTGTAATGGTGGGTTGATGGACAACGCCTTCAGTTACATCAAAGCCAATGGGATTGAGACGGAGGAAGAGTACCCATACAAAGCCAAGGTAGGGAAATCTCAGCAGGTTCCAGTACTCCAAGATACAGGGGCACCACGATAGCCTAGTGGTGAAAGTGTTTGTTTGACAAGCAGTCGATCCAAGATAGCCTAGTGGTGAAAGTGTTTGTCTGACAAGCAGTTGATCCAAGATCAATCCCTGTCAGTGAGCCCCTAAGGATTAAAAAAATTAAAATGTGTTTCAGTGTTGATATATCTGTTAATTTAAATGTGTTGACCAAGTCATACAATGAAATAAACCGTTACAAGCTGTTACTCAAAATGTTTCAGCCTCATTCTGTACATTGCCACCATTTACATTAAGAGGATTTAATTAAAAAGTAATCAATCTTAAATGCATACTCAAGTGATTAAAACACTTTTTAATGAAGCACTCAACACATTTTTTAATGAATGGTTACATCACAATCAAAAATATTTTAAATTGTATAATTCCTAGTGACTACCTGACAGAGGTCACTCTGAGGATGGCGGTAGGTTATCGAGGTGACCTTTTTCACGTGAATATACTTCCCATTGTATTATATTATTTTATTCAGCATTTAAAGAAACGAACACCAACAACTTTTGAAATTTAATCTGACACTATATCGTCGGCTGAGAACCACACTGTTCTATCTCCACTTTTTGTAAAAATTTGTTGAAGTGTCCATGTGACTTTGGTGACTTTATTTTTTGTCCTGGCAGAAGTTCAGATCACAAGCATGCTTATAGTGGGATATATCCTTATTCATCTTTGTTGTATCTCCATATCAAATACACTAGACAGCAAACATTACATCAACTGTTTCTCAAAACGTATTGTTTTGGAGATAGAACAGTGTGGTTCTCAGGCGACGATATAACAGTATATAAAATGTGTTGAGTGTGTTGTTAGGTAAAAAAATTTCTCTCTCTCTGCTGCATATAATATATTATATTCAACATTTAAAGAAATGAACACTAATAACTTATGAAATTTAATCTGATGCTATATAACCATATATTAAATGTGTTGAGTGTGGTGTTAAGTAAAATATTTCTTCTCTCTTTCTCTCTCTCTGAAATTTTTTGCTTTTCTTTTAATTTTAAACTTTTGAAATTTAATATAAAGTTAAATAATAGAAGTAGAATTTATTCAAGATCATGTTCATTATTGAATTTTTTTAATTCCAGTAATTAAAAAAAATCAATTTCAGTGTTTTATTTAATTGAATTTTTAAATTATTTGTTTTCCAGCAAGGTCGCTGCAGATACCGACGTTCAGAGGTTGTTGCTAACGACACTGGGTGCATGGACATTGACAAGGGTTCTGAGAGAGATCTGAAGTTGGCTGTTGCTACAGTAGGACCAATTTCCGTGGCAATTGACGCCAGTCATTCATCATTCCAGTTTTATAAATCAGGTATTAGGGGCTTTCAATATTTAATCATACAATTTTTTTGATGAGATGTCACACATATAGAGGAGATTATATGAGTGTCCATGACAGACGATATTTACAATACGAGTGCATAAATTTCCTGAGCGAGAGTGAGGGAAATGTGATAATTTAGGCACAAGTGTCATAAATATCGTCTATCATGGACATGAATGTAATATTCAATTTATTACTGTAGAACTGTCTTTCCAGTTAAACATTCCCGTGAATATTTACAACTCACACAAACAGCAAAAGTCTTCTCAATGCCCTGACATCAGGTGCCACAGGTGTTCAGAATTACATAATTACCAGCCAATGGGAATGAAGTGTACACTAATGACAGCCAACCATTCCTAAGAGAACATACAATATTGTTATTAACTATGGGGGAAATCGTACAATAAATATGTCCCGTTATTTCTTACCTTATAGGTAATAAGACCCTTTTTGTCTGATATAAAATGTATTGAGTGTTGTTGAACAAAACATTTCTTTCTGTCTGATATTACTATATATAAAAATGTGTTGATAAATGAAATGTCTGTCTCTCACTAGATGTTTATAATGTGTTAAGTCTGTCATAAAAGGGAAAAGGAAAATTTTGCATATGTATAGGAAAAGCAAAGTGAGAATAAGAAATATTAATTGTATTGTTGCTACTTGTTAATGTTGGTTTTAACCATATGTGTCTTCATTTACCTTGGTAGTCTAGCAGTGATTGCACTCGCCTGGTATGCAGTCATAATCCTTGTTGGGTAACCACTAGGGTTTTTCCAATTATAACATTTCTGACACCGCTATAATGTTTTGAGTGTGTCGTTAAATAAAAACAAGTTTAGATTTTTCTCTTTGATGTAATTGTAAATAAAAAGGTGTTGAGTGCATCGTTAAATAAAAACATGTCTCTGTCCCTCTGCAAATGTTTATGACATGGAATAAAAGGTGGTGTTGAAGCTTTTTCTTCTTCTGATATAGCCTTTAAAAATGTGTTGAGTGTGTCATTAAATACAACCTGTCTGTCTCTGAAGGTGTTTACGATGAACCCGACTGCAGCACTACACAGCTGGATCACGGCGTGCTCGTCGTCGGATACGGAACAATGGACATGCAGGACTACTGGCTCGTTAAAAACAGGTACGTATTAATAGTTTTCACCTGATACACAGATGATCTGAGGTCGGTGTCTGTCGGATAATTTTTTTTTTTTTTTTTTTTTTAAACATTTCCGATGCCAACATAACTGTTATTGAAATTATTAAAAACACAACAGAACAAACGTGGATGGTTAGAAACAATATTACAAATGTTAATAAAAATAAAAGGTATGTAAGAAACACATACGTTTTTTATTCCTATTTATTGCACTTGTTTATTTTGTTTATTTCGTAGAGCTAAGAGATATTTTATATGCATCATCCACCATTGATGCATCATTGGAATGATAAATAGCTCAATATGTATACTAGATGTTACTGATCAACGACATGTGAATGTTCTACTACTGACCTAAGTTCCACCCCATAACACGTCGATAGCTTATCACATTTGACACCCTTTAAATGCATTTTTGATGATGTGTGTGTTTCTTGTTTCAGCTGGGCGACAGTGTGGGGAGACAAGGGTTACATCTACATGTCTCGCAACAAGGACAACCAGTGTGGCATCGCATCCTCCGCCAGCTACCCACTTGTGTAAACCACAACTCACGCAGGTTGCACTTTTAACTTGATTCGATATTTAGCCAATGCTAGTGTTTGTTACAGTTCTACACATAACCCTACCAATTGTCTATTAATCCCATCACATTATTTGCCACCTGTCCCACTTGTGTAAACCACAGCCCACGCAGGTTGCACTTTTAACTTAATTCAATATTTAGCCAGTGCTAGTGTTTGTTACCGTTCTTTATCCTATAACCTTCCCATGATATCCATGTCATAAACCCATGTGATACTTTTATATATCTATCGTGTGATAATGGTATGCAAATTAGTAAACTGATAATCGGTTGTATATGACATGTACAGCTTAACGCAACATGTTAGCAAGAATCTGTTAAATTCATGACGTCAGGTTGTGTATTTCGCCAGTTGAGTTACTTTTGACTTGCTGTACCAAACAGTTAATTTAAAATGTTACATTAGAAGTATTATAGGGTAAATAGAATTCGCTACTTGTGTTTTTTAATATGTAAAATATCAACCTCGTGACGTTTATCAGTATTTGTCTTGGCAGAGCCTCTCCAAATACATATTAACTAACACTCAGATGATATTTTCCATATTAAAAAACACTTGTGATGAATCTTCTATATACCTAACCCTACCAATTGTCTATTAATCCCATCACATCATCTGAACACCTATTCCATTGTGTAAACCACAGCACACACATGTTGCACTTTTAACTTTATTTGACATTTACCTAATGCTAGTGTTCGTTACAGCTCCACATCCAACCATAACGATAGTCTCTGTTAATCCTGTCGCATTTTCTGCCTGGTATCCCCTAGTGTAAATAACAGCCCATGCATGTTGCACTTTTAGCTTCATTGGATATTTAGCCAGCGCTAGTGTTTGTTACAGTTCTACACATAACCCTACCAGTTGTCTGTTAATCCCATCACATTTTCTGCCAGCTACACCCTTATGTAAACCACAGCAGAGCCCACATAGGTTGCACTTTTAGTAGCAGGGGTACTAGAATATGGTGGCCACTGGGTGTGCTAAAAGTGCCTAGTGGTAAAAGTGCCTGTCTGACATGCAATGGATCAGAGATCAATCCCAGTCAGTGAGCCCAATATTTTATAAAAAAAAGTTTTCAATTACCAAGTTAACAATTATCACGTAATAAATGTGTATTGAGTTCATCTTTAAATAAAAAGTTAATTTTTGACACAAGGCAACCAAATGAAAACAAAATTACACTGAATTTCATTCACAGCCGCTGAATTTTCATATTAATGTTATGACAAGTGACATGTATAAAAATTATAGAACTCCCTGTGTTTTGTAATTGTATCTCTACGTAGTGTTACTATAACATTAGATTTTAATAATTTTTGTTAATCATGCAGATTTAGTTATTTACTGAGTTTTTTTTTTTTACTGACAAAAGTTTATTTTCTTTCAGAATGCAATCAATGTTCCTGTGATAATCATGTTTCGTCATTCCATCGCCGATTATTAGATTTAATCAATACCGAAGAAGATCGGAGAAAACCTTTTTAATTGTTTATCTTGTTCTTGTATAAACATTGCGACAGTAGGAGTGTTGTCTTTGAATTATAGCCAAGAAGTATTAACAGCTGTTGTATAAATCCATGTGTTATTGAAATCAGTGTTTAATTGTGGTAATTATAAATGTTATTACTGTAATCACAGGTGCATTAAAAAAATAATAATAATAAAATAATAGCATAATTACATGTGCTGTGGTTACAATTATAAGCTTTGTAATTACCACATTTATAATTTCAAGTTTTGTGTTAGAATTTCAAATGTAGTGGTGATTGTAGATAAGTTTTTAATTTAAAATCTTTTTTATTTCATACAACTTAAAGTAATCAGGATTATATTATATATACTAGGACAATATGTAACATAATTAGGATATAGACTAGGATAATATTGTCAGGAAGGAAGGAAGGAAGGAAATGTTTATTTAACGACACATTCAACACATTGGTGTACGGTTATATTGTGTCAGACATATGGTTAAAGAGAAGAAACCTGCTACCACCACTTCATGGGCTACTCTTTCCGATTAGCAGCAAGGGATCTTTTATATGCACTGTCCCATAGACAGGATGGCATATACTACGGCCTTTGATATACCAGTCGTGGGGCACTGTTGTCAGTGTTAATAACACTGTGGTCCGAATTCATTTGTCTAACATTTCTAAATCACAGGTACATACGGTATATGGTTACACACGGTGCTGTTTTTTTATTGTTTAACTACAATGCTGGTGTATGATTTTGCAACATGTGGGAATGGTTGGGTTATTCTTTCTTTCATACTTCATCTATCTTATTATTTTTGTTAATTTATATTTTCTTTATTCATTTCATACAGCATTTGTCATCGTCTCATTCTATATCAGGTTTATGTTAAAGGTATTTCGGAATGCATCCATTTTTTCATAACTTACATGAACTTTTGTTTCCTTTTAGTTTGTGTGGAAGGTGAAATATTAGAAAGTGTCATCAATACATATTGCAGTCTATAGTGCAGTAAACTTTAACCACTGTTGAGTTTGAACCAGTTTAATATTGTCACGTGATGCCTTCTATTTGAAAATAATAGTTTAAAGCATGCTGGTAATGTATGTACATAAGTATAAAACTGACACGTTTTCTGTTTTAAATTCTGTACTAATTAAATGTCACTGTCTCATTAAAAATATACATTTATTTTACAAATGGCGTTCTTTTCACATTTTATAATCTTTTCTTTTTTAATGATTATATTTTTTAAATAATAAATTGTGAACTTTTTCTTTTTCTATTGCGTATTTAACATACAGTTTGTTTGGTTTGAATAGTTCAGGTTACGTTCAATCATGTCGAACAGTTTGGTAAAAACGTCTTTAGTTAGCTTTTTATTGCATCTTTAATTGTCCCGTACCATTTTCGAATCTCTTCGAATTTTTGTTTTTGAGTTGGAAAATGTGCCTCAGATATTTTTCTTTTTTTCCACATTTACAAAATGTACTTCAAATCTTTATCTTTTCGTTCTTCCACATTTTCTTTCTTTTTTGTACATATCGGCATTGATATAATTTTAGTTTCTTTTTTTAATACATTTAAAGTTTTATCCACATAAAGCAGTGATCATGCATTTAAGCAGTGTGTTGTACAGATATGCTAATTTACACTGTTTTGTACATTAAAGTTGGTTGCAATAAAGTATTTTTCAACTAATCTGTCTACTTCTATTCTTGTATAAAGTACTACGATACCATTCAGTATTATAACTAATACAGTTACGTGATTGTCCTATACCATGAATTTACATCTTAATAAAAATGGGTTGAGGGCGTCGTTAATTTTGTAAAATATTAATTAATTACTTACATGGCGCTCACTATGGTTTACTGGCCTCAACGGCGTGGTGGTCTAAAATAACGTAAGGCTGGTAGGTATTGCAGGCCCGGTTACCAGCCAGAATTTATATCGAGTAAAAAAATTTCTTTTCTAGTCTAATTAAAGGTAAAGAAATTTGCTGGACCTTATTTGACCTCCAAACGATGTTACCCTGTCAATGTTATCAGCTAACTTAGTTGGGACTGACATTAGTAGTCAGCTGTATTAATGAGGTTTGGCTGATGTGAACAGCTTACAGACACACTACACTGGGCTCTACGTAATTATCAACGTCAAACACTGAAAATAAGAATTTAGGCTGGGACACTTTAGTGTAGAACTGTTCTTGCTGAACTGGTGTATCAGTTAACAGTGGCCATTTAATCTACTGCCATTTTCGAAATGTCTCACCCCCATAAAAATTAACCCCCAACTCCCACTTTGAAAATCCGTCCTACGGGCCTGTACTGGATTCGTTTCCCGGTACTGGCTGCTACAGGGAAACAAATAGTTAACTGTAAGGCCAATACACCACCTTAATTCTCACTATACTAACACGGTTACTATCGACTGTCACTAACAACTCAGGCTTCTAAGGTGTATGGTCCACTATAATAGCTTGCTCTGAATGTGCACATAAAATTAAGATTACAAACTAGGCTCTCTTTTTTTTTTTCAAATTTAGAGAGAGAGAGAGAGAGAGAGAGAGAGAGAGAGAGAGAGAGAGAGAGAGAGAGAGAGAGAGAGAAAGAGAGAGAGA
>JAUTBW010032001.1:0-11338 GCA_032361425.1 Peltospira smaragdina
AATAATAATAATAATAATAATAATAATTATTATTATTATTATTATTATTATTATTATTATTATTATTATTATTATAATAAATGGCCATTAGTAGTGATAGGTCTGGAATTTTTTTTTCATTTTTTTTTTTTTCTCACAAACTTGGTAACCAAGGATTGTGGACTTGGTGTGTGCAATCAAAACCAGTCTGGGGGAAATAAGAGTAGACCTACCATTTATAAACCTTCCAAGTTCAATAGGATTAGAAATAGGGATCGATTTAATGTTAGTTTTAAGCATGACCAGTTAATGTTTAATATATACTGACCATATAACAAGAAATATTTGTAAAAATCTAGAACCCCTGTTTCATTTACTTTATTTCAATGATTTTCCTGTTTCAGACTTCATCATCATCATCATCAGCTGAAGGTGCAAAGCTGCCTTGGCGCACACCCAGTTACTATGCTGCGGTCACCGAATCATCCAGTTCTTTACTGGACATTGACCCAGAATGGCAGAGCTCTGAGTGCCATATGTTGGAGGAATTGCCCCGAAAGAAATCCAAGTCGAGGAGCATAGCCACCCTC
This sequence comes from Peltospira smaragdina, assembly GCA_032361425.1. Classification (NCBI taxonomy): domain Eukaryota; kingdom Metazoa; phylum Mollusca; class Gastropoda; order Neomphalida; family Peltospiridae; genus Peltospira; species Peltospira smaragdina. Next base: position 570 of record JAUTBW010032001.1, read on the forward strand.
CCATCAACACCAAGAACCCCTGTTCCCAAACAGACAAGCACCCCAGGATCAGGCCAGCCATCTTCTGAGCATTCTGATGTTCACATCAGTATATCCAAGTAAGAGATTTAGGGTGAAATATCCACCTAAACCCCCTAGAATCCTAAACTAAGGTTTAGGAAGAATAAGTTTTTTCTCTTTTATTCTTTCCTACCTTATACCATCTGTATGACTTAGAGATGAATTCTTATTAGTGAGACTCTGGAAACAAAATTCTTATTAAAAATTTACACTGATATAATTATTAAAAAAACAAAATTATGGGTAACGTGTCTTTTGTTTTTATAGCCATTCACACTAATAGTTTCAAGTGCACTGATATGATTATATATTATTTTGTGAATATATATTATCCTTAGTATCATTACATTTTTCTGCAGTGATTCTGTACCCATTTGTCGTATCTGTCATGAAGGGGAGACACATGAAAGTCTTCTTTCGCCCTGCTACTGCGCTGGCTCGGTGGGAATGCTGCACCTGAGTTGCCTGGAGCGGTGGCTGGGCACGTCAAACACGTCACGCTGTGAAATCTGTAAATACGAGTTCAAAGTACGGCGGATACCAAGATCCATATGGGATGTTAGTATATATCTGTATTTGTGTCATGTGGACCTTTCCGTTTGTCTTGTCTTGATTTGAGGTTTTTAATTTGTATCCGATTTGTAATCTTAGCAGCTAATCTGAGATTTTATGTTTGTTTTGTAATTTGTAGCCTGCAGTTTGTTATTTTGTGTTGAAAACAGCTACTTTGTGTTTTTTCATGAGCAACCGATTTGGTATTTTTTGTGTGGGGCGAGATAGAGTATTTACTCATGGTGCAGTGGATCATCAGATAGATTCCACGTGATAGGTACATTGAGCCATGTCTCATTCCAGCCAGTGCTTTATGGCGGTCCGGGGTAACAAAGGCTTTGGTAAGTGCTGTTCTGTATACGGGATGATGCACATAAAAGATCCCTTGCTGCTTATTGGAAGAAGTAGCCCATGTAGCAGTAGCAGGTTTCCTTTCTGACTGTTGAAATGGAACATATAACCATAGATAAAATATGTTGTGAATTGTTAAATAAAATTTTGTATTTTTTTGTGTGGGTCATCTCGAAGCCAAGGAGCGGGACATAGCACAGTGGTAAGCATCTTCACTCATGATGCGGTAGGTTGTCGGATCGATCCCACATGGTGGACCCGTTGAGCTATGTTCCATTCCAGCCAGTGCCCCACGACTGGTATATCAAAGGCCGTGGTATGTGCTATCCTGTCTATGGGATCGTGCATATAAAAGATCCCTTGCTGCTAATCGGAAAGAGTAGCTCATGAAGTGGCGGCAGTGGGTTTCCTGTCTAACTATATACATGGTTTTTAATCATATGCCTGACACCATATAACTGTACACCATTGTGTTGAGTGCATCGTTAAATAAACATTTCCTTCCTTCCTTCCTGTCTCTCTTCCTCTCTCCTTTTAACATTTTTTGATGTTTGTAGTATACAAACAGTAGAACAGAATCACTGTGAATGAACAGATACAACTAATTGTGGTCTGTTTCATTCCAGGCATACAAGAACTTTGGCACGAGGATTGCCAACATGAAGAAGAAGCTTGCCGACCTGATAAAGACACTGCCTGACCCTGATAGCCCGGTTCCATCCCCAGTGGAGGATGCTCCATCACCAGAAGCCTCTCCCCCACAGAGGGATGACACGGAAACCGTTGACATGGAAATGTCAGACGATGAAATTGACCAGATGCTGGGTAAATGTTGTTTAATTTTTGTAAATTTAATAATGCATTCAAGACATTTTTTATTAATGGTTATATCAGTGTAGGTAACTTTTTTGATGAGAAAAATCCCTTGTGGTTACATGACGGGTATCAGTCTTGGACTGCCTAGGGCTTTCTCCACTACAGGGTATAATCGATTCATAGTACTACGAAATTGATTCGCACGTAGCCAGAATAAATTAATGTTTAACGACACCCCAGCATGAAAAATAGATTTGCTAATTGGTGTCAAAACACATCGCCAGAATGACAAAGCGAACCCCAACAAATTATTCGCTGTGTTTGTATTGATTACAGAGCCACCTGTTGATGCTCCATCGCCTGAAGGGTCCCCGGAGATTCAGGACAAAGCCCAGGTCAACCAAGACAAAATATCATTCAGCATTGGCGCCAAAGGTAGACATTGAGGTTTATTTTATTTGGGATTAACTTTCTTAATTGAAATTCCAAATTCGAATGTAGAAGGTTTGAACTGAGAATTCCTTAAGTTTGGCACTTTATTTGTGATGTTTGAAAATCAGCAACATGAAATATGGCTTTAGATTGAATTAAGTTGGCCACAATGTTTATTATGAGCATACTTGTTCCAAATTTCGCATGTAGAAGGTTTGAACTGAAAATTACTTAAATTTGGCACTTTATTTGTAATGTTTCAAAATCAGCAACCTAAAACAAAGTTTTAGATTGAATTATGTTGGACACATTTGTTATGAGCATTTTGAAGGTTTGAACAGAAAATTTCTTAAATTTGGGGTTTAGTTATTTGTAAATGTTTGAAAATCAGCAACCTAATACCTGGTTAATAATTTTCTACACCCAGTATCCAATCTTCTTTCTTTTTGTCTTGGGATGTTGTTAAACATTAATTAATTAATTCATTCGTCAGGGTTTCTAGAATACAGTGGCCTCATTTGCACTGACTTTATGGCAAGTAGTATTTAGAAATATTTTGGAAGCTCTGTTCATTCATTCATTCATTCATTCATTCATTCATTAATTCATTACTGCTTCTACTTCTAGACGAGTAACAATAAAACATGACTCTGTTATTACAAAAATTTCAGTTTCATATCACGGGCGACGAGGCAGTCAGGAGAGTCTTGAGAGTCGAATTGCTAGCTTGGTTCCGAGCACCGAGTCGCAGTCCAGCCTGGCAGCGTCATCGTTCCTGCAGCAGAAGCAGAAGGAGGTGCCCGTGTACAACCCGTCAAAAGTGCTAGGTCCGGGCTTCGCATCACTGGCTGTGGATGAGGGAAACTCCACCCCTCTTGCCGATGAGAAGGGTGGAAGCACGCCAGTCCTGGACGAGGTGCCTGAACTGTCGGAGGACGGGTCCCAGCATAATAAGAGTGATGAAGTGCATGGACCGGAATCGACGGAACCCATTAAGAAACAGAACCCTATAGACTTTCTGACGACGCTTATCTCAAACACGAAAAAGAACGCCCCTGTTTCGTCGGATTTCTTGCAGAATTTGACTCTGTTGACGTCGACGGTTAAAACTCAAATTGAACAGGACCACCAGGTGCAGGATGCTGATTCAACAGATGCACCTGCTCCCAAGTCGTGGGCCGCGTGGAAGGCCAAAGCCAACCAGACGTCTGATTCAGAGACCCCTGACAGTTCCCCGCAGCAAATAATGACGTTAAATTCAAAGCCCATTACGTCGGAAATGGACAAATCGCCTCCTCCTTCCCCCATACAGACTTTGACTTCTAACCCATCAGCAATAGGCTCATCACCACCCACAGACCTGCAGACATCTGCGGCTGGGACTCCTGCCCAGGGATCATCACATTCGATCCAGATGCCACCAGCATCCACGCCACAGTCAGCAGCTGTGGGGGGGACCCCTCTTATGTCTGTCCTTCCCCCTGTACAAGGGCATCCGCTCCCAGGACAGTTCACCATGCCGGTAAATGCACCCCCGTTTCCTAACCTGGCAATACCGCCACCTCAGACACAAATGCCGAACCAGTTTCTGCAGACCACCCCTCCAACTCATCCCCCCATGCAGGCCCCCCCACCATCGCCACATTTACCAAACATGCTCCCCCCACAGGCTCCGGGACAGGCACAACCTTTAGGTCCTCCCCCGGGCTCTCCATTTCAAGCCCCTCAGAATCCAGCCCCTTTACCCCCTCCTGGTAACGCAGTGCCAGGAGCAATGCCGAGATTTGGTTTGGACATCCGACCACCTCCATTTGCTCCTCCCCCACACACCTCCTCTGGGTTTAACCCCATGGCATGTCCACCTCCACCTTTCTTCAGTCACCAGTCCCCTGGTCAGAAAGAAAACTGGACGGGACAGACCAACCCGCAGATGTATAACCAAAGACCAAACTTCCCCCAGTATCCCTCCCCTCAGCAGCAGATGTCACACCATCCCCCCAAGGGTATTCTGAGGAACAAGCAGCCCATTATGGGAGACCTGCACCACGTTCCTCCAGATCAGAGAATGGATCACGCACACCACGGTGGACCTAAACCACCTTCAATGCCGCCCTCACCTGCACTTCATTTACCAGATTCCAACGATGACCTGCAGGAGTTCAGAGAAAAGCTGAAACGCAAGACGACGTAATCGCAGCCAGATGGACCACCCAAGATGCAGAACAAGGGAGTTTCCCGACAGAACCTCACAACCATTACGCTGCAGGATATTTCCACGATGAACGACACCACGAAAAACACTGCAGCATCGGCTGATAGCGAAAGTCACGCTGAAGCCGACAGTGCTAAGCCCGAAAATAACCCAGCAGAGACCTCGGAGAACCATTCTGAAGACACGACCCAGACAAACAGTAAACCGGGGCCGCCGGAACACACGGATGGACTGCCGATTCAGCTGATAAGCACAGTGGGGTCTTCGATTCAGAGGATCGAGACAATCAATCGACAGGAGTCTAGTCACCCTGGCTCGCGTCCAGTCAGCCAGATCCACGCGGTCAGCAACCGATTTGACCGCAGTGCCGACTACCGGGAAGACCAGTACAGCAGAAACGGCCGCGACCGAGACCAGGACCAACATGCGGGGTTTAACAGAGACCGCTACAGAGACGGGTACTCGCGAGACCCGTACGCTCGTGACGTATATGGAGCCCCTCCCTCCAAGAGGCGTTATCCAGAAACACATGATTCGTGGAGATATAACAGATACTGACTCGGAGTGTGTACGAATGTTTTAATTGTACAAGTTCATGTACACTCGTGACGTCTACGGAGCCCCTCCCTCCACTAGGCGGTATCAGGAAAGTCATGATTTGTGGAAACACTATAACAGATACCAACTTGGAGTGTGTATGAATGTTTTAATTGTACAAGTTCCTATTTGTGAATATCTGTAGATGGGTGGTGATAGTTAATATTCATGGGCATTTGTGTTTGGGCAGTTATTGATTGAAAATCACTTTCAGAACATAATCAAATGCTCATCGTTTTTCTTTTTTTTAAACTAGAAACAGCAAGGCAGCTTGTGATAAAAACAGAAAAGATTAATTGACTTAAGTCGGTAGATGTCATTACTTGTGTGATTTTAAACGATACAGGATTTGTCGAGCTAGGCATTGTAAATATGTTCCTGAGAGTAAAGAACTATAATACAAAATTTAAATCACTAGTAATGAACAAAAAACATTTAAACATGTCGTTAATGTTTCTTCGTTATTGAAGCAATGTGCAGATGTTTCAGTCAGGTTGGCATGTCCGTTTTAAACAATCGCTTTCTAGTATTGTTCTTCATTATGTTTATGGAGACATAAAATTCAAAGTTTTGTGCCTGTGTTTACTTTTGTGTGTATGTAACTATAAGAAAAACAAGCGTTAAAGATTACCTGTGCATATTTTAATGGTAAAAAAAAAAAAATGCCACCACAACCAGTGCCCACAGCTGGACCATCAAATGCTGTAGTATTTGTTTTACTGTCTGTAAGAGCACCAAGTATCTTCACTATCTTCAGTTCTATAAAAATAATGTATGTGCACTTATGACTCAGACCTTCTGGCTCTCGCATGTCGAATTGTGTTTCAGTAACTATTGTAACCTTTTCCCAGTTAGCACTTGTTAGGCTTGTGAATAAATACGAATGGTTCTAAAGTACAGACATGCATATTAAACGCATAATGCCACACTGTGCTGACCTACCTAATGGCCAAACAAAGTATTAATTGAAAATAAATACATTTGATATGTCTTTAAATTTACCTTTTATAACCATTTACATAATCGCCAAATGTGGCGTATTAACAATGTTTAGGAAATTTTTCTGAATTATTTCTACGTGAAAAAAATCGGATTCCCGAGGTTAGTCGTATTATTTTTGAGTTGTGACAGGCATCCCCCATGTAAATACAGTCACCATTTATGTTAATTAATTGTGAATAAATACGAATGGTTCTAATGTAATATTTTCTCCTTTTACCTCAAAAAAGTTCCAACATTCAAAAATGAAAACAACCCCGAGGGTTGATAGAGAATTCCCTTAACTGTTACTTTATTCAAAAGTTTTTGGAGATACTAAAATGAGGTTTGTAATCTAAAATAATTATACTTTTCATTTTTAATCATTATTTAGTAAAATAAACACCTAATTCTGTGGTATTATGCCTTTAATTATGATGTTTATGTGTCCATATCCTTACAAAGTTTCAGACGTCTGATTAGCAAAAAGGAATCTTTTATATGCACTATCCCATGGACAGGATAGCACATACCACAGCCTTTGATATACTAGTCATAGGGCACTGACTGAAACAAATAAATGGAAAGTGTATTCACTTGAGATTAACAAACCTTATTACGGTATCGTCAAGACAGAATTATAGTAGGCCACACCACAGTGAGCTAATTTAAGAGCCGTTTGTTAGGACACCTGTGTAGTCTATAGGTATATGCACCTACCTGACACATGGTCGATCTGAGATCGATCCCTCTCAGGTAGCCACTAGGGATTTTCTAATTTAAAAACATTCGGACACTGATATAACAGGCAATGAAAATGTGTTCAGTGCATCATTGAATAAAATCTTTATTTTTAATTTTTTTAATTTATGGACCATTGCCATAATTCAGTTATTCATGAAATATATTAATAAATATTTTGGTCATGTAGATGGCTACATGTGATAAATTTAGTTAGTTTTCAAATAAGTCTTTGTTTGGTCATTAAATAGGTTAATGGTGTGTAACATTATGCATTCAAAACTGATGGTCTAGAATAAGGTACGTTTGTTTTATGGTTACAGAGCTAATTTGTTGCCATCACATAGCATCGGTGAAATGACAAAACCTCATAACTACACCTTCTTACATTTTACAGGAGCAAAATGCAAAACTCTAATATTCTTAGAAGCATGCATTATTATACAAGTTTGTCACCCAATAGTGATAAGCCAGTAGTTACAATCTTTTAATAGAAACATAATGTGAACCTTCTAACTCCAAAAATGCCAAAATGTAATTTCCTGCCAAATGTGTAGTTATGACCTTTTGTCATTTTGCTGACAATAAGCTACTCCTTCCGATTATTTTAGCAGCAGGGGATCTTTTATATGCACCATTCATAGACAGGATAGCACACACCATGGCCTTTGATATACCAGAAATGAGAAATGGCTCAGTGGGTCTGCCAGGTAGAACTGATCCTGTGACCCATCTTGCTGTAAGCGAATGCTGTACCTCTAAGCTATATCCCGATCACCACGTTAATGTATGTAATGAAGTGAAATTCTGTTATTTATTTATTATTATTAATATTATTTTATTTTTTTTCATTATAATTTTTTTTCATTATTATTATTTTTTATCATTATTATTTTTTATCATCATTATTATTATTATTATTATTATTATTATTATAAAACAATAATACGTAACTTAACTTCCTTTTCTAAATTATACAATGTCTTGGGCACCTCGATAGTGGTGTATGCGCCTGCCTGACACACGTTTGATCTGAGATCGATCCCCGTTAGGTAGCCACTAGGGTTCTTTCTAATTCTTACATTTCAGACGCCGATATAACCATTATGAAAGGTCTCCAGTACATCGTAAAAAATTACAAAATAATAGAAAGGTTAGATGAATGGATATAAACTAATGCACAACCAAGGACTTTGGTTTTTGCTTGGTGCACATAGATTACCCGTATCACATTGTAGACATACATACAATTCTACCATGACTTTGGAAAATACTGGATTCTGATTGGTCAGTCACCTGAAATTAGAAGTAATAAATCCATGATACTACCTCTAATTTTGTTAGGCCAATTTACTTGCGTAAGAATATGCATCTGTGTTTATCAACAAAGACCAAATTGCCAGTTTTAACATAGGAACACTGGCGCAATCTTCCACTGCTCAAAAGCATCACTATTCTGCTATTTTATAAATATAAACGAGGCGTCAAATGTACGTTCCCCAGCATCATTTTCAGTTTCGGAATCTGTTAATTTTTCACAATTTTTAATGTGTTCAGTTTTAAGCGACATTTAGAGGTATTAAATTCATGATAAACTACCTCCAATTTCAAATCAGAATGTTTGTCTCCTAATTTGAACGTGGAGTATGCACCTGCCTGACTCGCGATGGATCTGAGCAGTTGCCACCAACATTAAGCCACTGTCAAACAGACTGTGATAAGTTTTTTTTTTTTTTTAATATAAAAAGTGTTTAATGGTAGGCTGAATGTTATCTATTTTATTAAACCACCTTACCAACCCCATGTTTGGAAATATCAGTATTTTTATAATTCAAGACTGAATTAAAATGTTTTCCAGTGTGTGTGTGCATGCGTGTGGAGAAAGTGCCAGTAAATAATGATGTTGAATTAAGAAAAGAACAGAAACCAACTAATTTATAACGAAAATTTCTATACGCCGTCAGTGACCACACACACAGGATATTTCATACCGTGGCCTTTTATTGCATTCACCAGGTGGGATTGATCTGGGTGTCGGGAACAATTAAGCATACAGATATTTGTAATGCATTTATAACAATTTTTTTTTTTTTTTGATGGCATTAGTGACTACTATTGAAATGTATTTTAATTTCACCCTTAAATAACAATTTTAAAAAAATATATATATTATTTAAAACATTTTCATTTCAATGCTGTTTTATCACATAGGTTGAACCTGGTGGCAGATCTCAAACGGTCTCATGATTTGACACAAACCTGCCAATGATGAGGGATAACTCTGAAAAAATAGCCTGGATAGCCTGGTAGTGCATGTACCTGTCTGACATGAAGGTAGATCCGAGATCAATCCGTTTAAAGTAGCCACTGGGTTTTCCCCCCAGTTAAAATGTTTGACGCAGAAATAACTGATAGAATCTATTGAGTGTGCTGTAAAACAAATATCTGCAAAATAACTGAAATTCAAGTAAGCAATGAAAAAAAATATATATAAAAAATAAAAAATATTTAGTAGTGTTACAAAACAGGGGCCTTATTCACAAAAGGGTGTAAATTTACGTTTGAAACTTAGTACTAAGTTTACGTCTAACCATTGGTACATGACATCATGACGCTACTTTCAGCCAATGATTAGACGTAAGTTACGTTACGTGTAACTTTACACTCGTTTGTGAATAAGGCCACAGGTGCTTCCAACTGAATTCCTTGCCCATCGCCAAACCATGCCACCACATGGGGGACTAAGAATGAAAAACATCTTGTTCTTTTTTATTGCAGTCTTTTATTATCTAATCAGAAAAGCTGTAGACATACCATCGTAGGTGAAGACTACCAATAATGAAAAAATTATGATGAATAATCCACCACACAAACATGGCATTATTACAGCATGCATAGCCAATAATGGACTGACAAAACTTAAATAATTTACATTGAAAGAACTGCAGCAGTAGCCAAACCATTCTGATTAAATCATATTGATTTATTAAATAAAACTTTATCAACAAGCTATTTTTATTAAATTTAAAAAATAAGAAAAATAAGAGACATGTAAATCAATAAATGTAGAATCCCAACTACATGGTAGCCATTACCAAATTTGAGACTTGGTACCAGTATGTAATATAAATAGTATTTTTAAATTCAAGTAACTTCATTCTCTACTCTGATGTAGCAATTAAAAAACTAAAATTTACAGAATAAAAAGTGCCATTTTATACTGGAGCCACATTTTGTGCATCAGCCAACATTAAAATCTATTAAAAGCTGTTCAAATTCAATTTCTGATTACGTTTGTTGAAGAATGTGGGGCCTTATTCACAAAAGGGTGTAAATTTACCTTCGATACTTAGTACTAAGTCAACATCTAAACACTGGTGCATGACATCAGAGACGCTACTTTCAGCCAATGATCAGACGTAACGTTACGTTATGTGTAAGTATAACTTTACACTCGTTTGTGAATAAAGCCCCTGAAGAATGATATTTCATGGAAACTTTAAAATTCATTAGTTCATAAATGTGCAAGACAAATGAATAAATGTTTAACGACACTGTTGTGAAAGCTGCTCTCAAGTTGACTACTATGGTCATAGTCTTAGATCTGCTGACCTCCACTCAATTTAACTGTTAAGAATAAAATAAGCTCAGAACAATTCATCGCCCGAGAACCACATTCTAACCACTGTTCTTGTGAAAATTGAGTTTAAGTCACTGTGTGACTTTGGTGACTGTGCTCTGTGTCCATGCCTACATGATGTGCGGTATCTGCATTTAACACTGTTTTATCTCCACATTAAAAATAAAGAACTGCAAACGTTATGTCACCTTTTTCTGAAAATGTGTTCTTTTGCAAATGGAACAATGTGATTCTCAGATGACAAATTATCTTTTGATAGAAAACATTTTATTGTTTCACCAACTTACTAGGGCCTGTCCCACAGCCATAAAACCATTCAAATCCCAAGACGCCAACTGAACACTTTAGTAGCTACCTGCAGCCAATACTTCAATCTGATTTCACTACCTG
>JAUTBW010032112.1:0-11336 GCA_032361425.1 Peltospira smaragdina
CGACTCAACACTGGATCCAAGTGCAGACTCTATTAGAGATTGAGACTGAAAAAAGTTTTATAAGCGCGGGCCCTGATGTGGTTATTACTGTTGACTTCCACTACCCAATTGTTTGGCAGGTGCTAGGAGAATACAACAAGTCTGTGATATGTTTTGAGAATACTCAGCGCATACAGCCCGACTTCGAGGCAGCGGCCAAGCGCAAGTTCGCAGTTCTCTGTCACTCAAAACTTGAAAGTGCCTTTGAGGCTCAGCACAAGTTCGTATTGCAGACTTTCTTTGCATTTTTCCTATAGGCCTTTACATAAATGAGTAAAATATAGGTTTATCTGGACCCATGCCTATAAAACTTTAAAGTCTAGACTTTATTTAAATGGTGTTCTCATGACATTGCAGTCTGGACTTTGGGGTTTAAAAGCACAGGTCCAGATCTTAGTGACTCGAAATGTTTGATTTAATAAATAAAATAAATACATCTTGAGGAAATTTCTTCCACCTTAGTTTGAGAATAGTCAATGTACACAGTCAGTTCTCCATATTCTAATGTATTTCAATCGTCTTGCTAAGGATAAAATTATGTTGGTAGTTTTAAAACTGTAATTTTTATGCCATCTTCTAAGTGATTAATTGTGACAGTTTTATTTTACACAGCTTACTACCTTGTTTCATAACCTTTTGAATTTGTCAGTAGATTTATTTTATTATATCTTTCACATACATATCCTAATTAAACATAACCTGATCTTCCACTGATGTAGTAATTTTAATCTTATTTCTTTTGGTGTGCTTCAGTAGCCTAGTGGTGATAGCGTCAACGTGACATGCAGTCGATTTGATATCAATCCCTGTCAGGTTATTACTAGGAATTTTTTTCTAATTAAAAATTTTTCTGATGCTGAAATAACCCATTAATAAAATATGTCGAGTTTGTCATAAAATGGGTTTAAAAAAAATACATCTCTTTCCTTCACAGATCATTACAGAGAACCCTCAAAGATCTAAAGGACTACCAGAACAAACACGACATCTGGCAAACTCAGAATGAAAAACTTGTCTCAGAGCAGGTCGTTGCAGAGGTCAAGGTCGCTCAGGCAGTAGCATATGAGCAACAAAAGATAAAACGACACAATGCTGAAATAGGTGAATGCAATTTTTTTTTAATTTAAAAATTAAATTTTAGTATCACCTTGCTAAGTAAAATGCACAAGTGAACATTGTGTCCAAAAGGTTTTAGATGTATAAAATGTGGGGTTCTGAAATAAAGTTGAAATAATATTCAAGAAGTATTTTAAAATTGTTAAATTGTTTGTAATGCATATTACAAGGCAAGCTAAATGTTTAGGGATTTTTAACAATCGATTACTCACAGATATGTAATTTTATTATCAATATTAATAGTGAGTCCATTTATCCTAGAATACCTGGATGATATTACATCGTTAACAATGTTGACAAATATCTAGAACATGATAGATCTTATTAGATCTTATTGGATTCGTTTATATCTTGTTACATATGAAAGCAGTTTCGTAAGGGGACTGTTTTTTTTTTTAACCCAAAAATTTTGCGCTAGACAAGGAATCACAAAATATTTGTAATGAAATATTTGGTATATTTCATTGGAAGCGTATAGTATAAATCATTTGAAGAAAATGTATTTGTATTATTTAAGCAGAATCTTAGAATGGTATTAGTATTAGACATTTTTACGTTTCTCTCTTTAGGTGAATATTGTCGAATGGTAGAGCGAGAGGGGAAACAAGTGCTACTGTGTACTTGGAATCGAAGATCACCCACTCTCGATTTTGAATTTGGCTTTCTGGATGAAGATGCTGCTCAACAGAAGTCAAATGAGGTAATAATTTATTTTATTATATATTTGTTTTTAATTACACTTTTATATACAAGTCATTTTAGTTACATTTATTTTAGAGAAATGATACAGAAATGAAATTCCAACACTTCTGTATTATTTCAGTTGTAGCTGTCTACACCAAACATGTGAAACCACTTGTAATAGCTGTGCCTCAATTTCAGGTTCCAAAGTACGAGGAATACTCAAGAAAGAAGCACAAGAAAAAGGACGACTACTCCAAGCCAGTCAGACCGCCGCTGTACACCAAGGACAGAGTTATTGCTCCTAAGGTACAAGCTCATGGGTTCAAGATATAGAATGACATAAAATGTAACAGTAGCAGATTTCGAAAGTAGCTCCACAGACTCAGTTTAAATAATACTTGATTATTATTATTTGGTGGTGTTGATTTTAGGATTTGTTATTAAATGATAATAGATTTGTTATCATTTAAGACGTAACTAGTATTTTGGGAAAGTGGTTCGAAGATCTTTAATAGTTGTGTATACATCAATTGCCTGCTGGCTTCAAGATTAAATAACTTATTATCCTACAATATAGCAGTATGGCAGGCTTAGATAACATGTTGTGTTACTGTTAATTGATCTTTTCACCTTATTTTTTTAACAATTCTGTTATTGAAATCTGATAGGTACTTAATAATTCTCACAGGGGCTAACAACTTGGTATTTTAAGCCAACTTTAAGGAAAAATTAAGCAGCTATTTCTGCAGCTAGATTGGTGTGTGCAATATATATTCATTTTGTTCAGATGAGCTCCGAGCACATGATAGAGGCCTGGCCGTCTAAAGAGGAGTGTGATATGTACGTCAAGAAAGTGCCTGATCCAAGAAACCTGTCCACCATTTACCTCTCTCCAGAAAACAAGGGATTTGAGTACGTATATTAATGTTGAATTTAAATGTATTTAACTAGGGATTGAGTGTGCATATTGATGAGGATTTCAGTGTACTTAAAAAAGATCTGAAGAGTTTTAAGTAAAGTTTATCAAATGGATTTGACTTGTATTTAAAATCAATGATTTAAGTAGATGTTCCAAATATGTATTTGTACTATAAATTCAAATATAAATTTTAACTAGAATTCCCAGAGGCTTTGAAATACATGTGTGTGTAAAAGATTTTCATCCTTTTGAACTTTATAGAGATTCTATTATTTTCATTATATATTATTAGATACAAATAACATTCAGATGTATATCTTTAACCTTATCTAAAATATGAATGTTAACAGGGTTAAAGCGTTGTTGAATGAGGCCCAGAACTTGAAGCCAACTAGTGAGCACCCTTTACCCTGGTACCCCCCGGTTTGTGTGCCCCTCATGGAGCTGCCGGAGGGTTCTGTCGACATTGATAAAATCAAGACTGTCAGCTATGCTGAGCGAAGCAGAATTCCTCTTAAAGTCAACGATCCGTCCATGAGACCTGTTAGTCCACATTTTTATTTGTTTCATGATAGTTGGTATCCACAGTTGGTAATAGTTATAGTTAAAAATTGTAAATCATTACTGTTATTCTTCATTGTCACATTATTGAGTTTAGTTGACAGCCTGTTAGTTTCAGATAACTACCTTTCACATTTATAATTATATTAAAAATTGTGTGATCAAAATATTTCACATTGTTTTAACATCAAAAGATGTTCATTTGATGTTATTGATTGATTGATTTGCCTGTTCATTCATTCATTCATTCATTCATTCATTCATTCATTCATTCATTATTTCATTATTTTAATAAAACATGGAGAATGTGGTATGGTAAGAAGTTAAACTAAATACAGTGTTTGTTGTTGGTTAGGTTCTACTGGAACATGTACCTGGACCTATGATTACAGAGGAAGAAATTGGACAGCGGATTCTGACAGCTCTGAAAGAGGTAAGCATTACAGCTTTTGACATTTAAAGAATTGATGTGGATATGAAAGTATTTCATTTTCTTCTGTTAGCATTTTTATTGCATTGCTGATTTATTTATCTATTCATTCATTCATTCACTCATTTGTCTATCTGTCTGTCTGTCTATCTATCTGTTTATTTATTTATTTATTTATTTATTTATTTATTTATTTATTTATTTATTTATCTTTATATCTATTGTTTTATCTCTTGCAGCACATTGAGCCTGGCTGGATCCTCTACAACCTTGCTGGGATGTACTGGCGCATCATCGGCAACAACTACCATGCCATCGAATGCATTCGCCGCGCCATCCACCTTGTGCCGGCTGAATACAAGGATGTTCCCCTTGTCAACCTTGCCAATATATTCTACAAATATGGCCGATTTGAAGACGCAGTGACAGTGCTGAGAGAGGCACTAGCCGTCAAACCCTGGGAGGTAGGCCACTTTATAGTGGTAGGGCTTGAAACTCGTCTGAAAACATGGTGGCCCAAAGTTAGTATCTTATAGAAACAAAGTAGACCAAATTTTAAATTATTTGGCGACTAACACCGTTAACTATCAGTATTATAGGAATTTGGATGAATTTGGCAATCTGGCGACTGACAAATTCGAGCCCTGTAATGGGGTTTCGGTTTTGTGTTTTATTATCACAGCTCACTCTCAATAGAGATTTTGTTAGTCATTTTATAGTTATACATTACTTTATATTTTATTAATAGGCTATTTACCCATTTTATAGTTATACATATCTTAATATTTTATTAATATGCTAATTAGCCATTTTATAGTTATACATTACTTGAGATTTCTTTAATAGGCTATTTTAAACAATACTAATAATTAAATACTAATTGTTTTAGCAACTCTGTATAATTATTATAATGGCCAATTATTTTACCTGAATGTGTTGAAATTAGAATGTGGACTTTTCACAGGAAGAAATATTTAAGGATTTAATAATAATAATATCACAATTGTATAGAAATAATATAGTTTAATATAGAAATTATTGCAATGAGCGGTTAATATAACAGTGACAATACAATTATTATTTAGAACTGTCGCAGTATATAATAAACATAAGTCATAATTCATAGATACTACAAAATATAATGAATTTAATCAGTTCAAGGAGAGAAATATTATTTTAATGATGCACTGGTTAAAAAAACATTCTTACAGTGAGACACCCCTGCCCTGAGAAAGGAAACCCATCATGGCCACTGTTGCTTCTCTTCCAACTGGCAGCAAGGAATCTTTCATATGCACCATGCCATAGACAAGATAGTACATAACCCATGGCCTTTATTACCCTGCAGAACTGGCTGAAACGAGGAGCTCAACAGGTCTACCAGGTGGGATCAGTCTGACAGTCCACCACACCATGAGCAGAAACCCTACCATTAAGCTACATCCTTTTATCCCACTTCAAAGATGTCAAAAGATCCATAATTTATAATTAAAACCCAACTTTGTTTTTCAGCCACAGACTCATTTCTTTTTTGGCAACGTGCTGTGGGCATCTAAGAACTACAGTGGGGCGGTGTGGCACTACCGCGAGGCTCTGGAGGGTGACCCGGCCCACGAGGACTGCCTCAACACACTGCGGGCCATCCGGTGTCACCAGAAATACCACCAGACGGCACAGAGTGTCGCACCTACAGAGATGTCGTCACAGCCCATTGCCGTCAACTGCCAGCAACGGGTCATCAACAACAAACAGCAGACTGAGTCTCGCGTTATCTGTAAAACTGTGAGTCATCGTGTTGTCTAAAATCTGTGAGTAGTTGTGTTATCTCAAAAACTGTGAGTAGTGGTGTTATCTGTAAAAATGTGAGTAGTCACATTATCTGTAAAAATGTGAGTAGTCACTTTATCTGTAAAACTGAGTAGTTGTGTTATCTGGAAAACTGAATAGTGTGTTATCTGCAAAACTGTGAGTAGTTGTGTTATCTTTAAAACTGTGAGTAGTGGTATTATCTGTAAAACTGTGAGTAGTTATGTTATCTGTAAAACTGAGTAGTCATCTTATCTGCAAAACTTAGTAGTCGTATTATCTTTAAAACCCTGAGTAGTCGTGTTGTCTGTAAAACTGAGTAGTCGTGTTGTCTGTAAAACTGAGTTGTTATGTTATCTGTAAAACTGAGTAGCCGTGTTGTCTGTAAAACTGTGAGTAGTTATGTTATCTGTAAAACTGCAAGTAGTCGTTTGTCTGTAAAATTGTGAGTAGTCATGTTATCTGTAAAACTGAGTAGCTGTGTTATCTGCAAAAATG
This sequence comes from Peltospira smaragdina, assembly GCA_032361425.1. Taxonomy (NCBI): domain Eukaryota; kingdom Metazoa; phylum Mollusca; class Gastropoda; order Neomphalida; family Peltospiridae; genus Peltospira; species Peltospira smaragdina. Next base: position 6,054 of record JAUTBW010032112.1, read on the forward strand.
TGAGTAGTCGTGTTATCTGTAAAACTGTGAGTAGTAGTGTTATCAGTAAAACTGAGTAGTTGTGTTATCTGTAAAACTGAGTAGTTGTGTTATCTGTAAAACTGAGTAGTCGTGTTATCTGTAAAACTGAGTAGTAGTGTTATCAGTAAAACTGAGTAGTTGTGTTATCTGTAAAACTGAGTAGTCGTGTTGTCTGTAAAACTGTGAGTTGTTATGTTATCTGTAAAACTGAGTAGTTGTGTTATCCCAAAAACTGTGAGTAGTGGTGTTATCTGTAAAAATGTGAGTATTCACATTATCTGTAAAAATGTGAGTAGTCACGTTATCTGTAAAAATGTGAGTAGTTGTGTTATCTTGAAAACCGTGAGTAGTGGTATTATCTGTAAAACTGTGAGTAGTTATGTTATCTGTAAAACTGAGTAGTCGTGTTATCTGCAAAACTTAGTAGTCGTGTTATCTTTAAAACTGAGTAGTTGTGTTGTCTGTAAAACTGAGTAGTCGTGTTGTCTGTAAAACTGTGAGTAGTTATGTTATCTGTAAAAGTGAAAGTAGTCGTTTGTCTGTAAAACTGTGAGTAGTTATGTTATCTGTAAAACTGAGTAGTCATGTTATCTAAAACTGAGAAGTTGTGTTATCTGCAAAACTGAGTAGTCGTATTATCTGTAAAACTGAGTAGTCGTGTTATCTGTAAAACTGAGTAGTCGTGTTATCTGTAAAACTGAGTAGTCATGTTATCTGTAAAACTGAGTAGTTGTGTTATCTTTAAAAATGTGAGTAATTGTGTTATCTGTTAAACTGTGAGTAGTTATGTTATCTGTAAAAATGTGAGTAGTTGTGTTATCTGTAAAACTGTGAGTAGTTATGTTATCTGTAAAACTGTGAGTAGTCGTGTTGTCTGTAAAACTGAGTAGTCGTGTTATTTGTAAAACTGTATAGATGTGTTGTCTGTAAAACTGTGAGTAGTCGTGTTTTCTGTAAAACTATTATTATCGGATTATTTGAGTATTCCATAACTGTCATACATACGTGTTATTACAAAACTGTGAGTAGTGCATTATCAACAAAACTATCAGTGGTTGTGTTATCTATAAAACTTAGTGTCAAGTTATCTGCAAAACTTTTTGTTGTCTGCAGAACTGAGTGTCACAGTATCTACAAAACTGAGAGTCACGTTATGGACATGTTGACTGTAGGTATTCTGTATGATCAAATTCACTTGGTTGATTCTTTTGATTTTGTTGTCTCAGACAGTGTCTCTGACTTACATACAATAGGATCAGTTCATTTCTACAAAGTTGGTACAAAAATAGTGCACATTATGCATATCTGTATAAAACCTTCAGTATATAGTTACAAATGCATTATGTTTAGTGTTGAAATTATAACTTACTTGTATTATGTTTAAATACAGTTTTAAAATAACATAATTTGTTCTGATGGATGTTTATCAATTATTTTTTTATTTTTTAATTATGCAAATAACCACAACTCTTTACTGTGTGTTAGCCGTACCGATGACTTTGAGAATGTAACTGGAATGCAAAAACTTGTAAGAAAATGTGAGGTGAAAGCACTCATCTGACATGCAGTTCATCTGAGATGTGTTGTCTGTAAGCTATTAATAAAAAAAATATGTTACATATGTCATTTATAAAATATGGTCGTTATTGTAGGAAAATGGTGAGGAGAAGTGTGTGATTGAGACTCGAAGCAGACAGAAGTCAGCCGACTGTAACGGTCACTGCACCCAGACGTGCACTGTCACACCGGTCAAGATGGACACATGCTCTGGCACATCTGGCGAGGGAAACACTGGTCAGTCGTCCACTTTGTGACTTTTTATATAGCTTCTGTGTACTCAAAACCATTAATTTTATTTTGTATATATCCTTAAAACTTTTTGCTGTACTTCTGTTTACTTAAAACCATTTTGTTTTGTTTTTATATGCTTAAAAATAGTTTTGCTATATTGTGGTGGTGTAGGTTATTGTAGTTGTTGTTTGGTTTTTAAACTTAACATATTTGAAATCCTGTACAAGTTTTTTAAAGTGTTGTTACAGTGTTTTGTGATAGCTTTCATGTGTATTCAAAACTTAAATCTCTGAACTCAGAGTGATATACATCAAGTAACTGTTTCAGTGTTGTATTACTGTATTGATTCATTTAATTCTTTGGTGGGGTTTATTATTATATTGTGAAGTTTTTTAAATTATTTTTATGCTTATTTTTAAAAATAATTTTATCATATAATTTAAGCATAACTTTAAAGTTATATTATTTACTACTGAAAAGTAATACAGTTAAAATATCAATAGTTCCATTCCGCAAGGTTATTATTATTATTATTATTATTATTATTATTATTATTATTATTATTATTATTATTATTATTATTATTATTTTTTTTTTTTTTTTTTTTAATTTTTTTTTAAAATTATTATTATTATTATTATTATTATTATTACTATTATTATTATTATTATTATTATTATTATTATTATTATTAAAATCAAAATTTTCTGTATATTCGTATCTGTATCTATCAATCTCTATCTGCGTATATGTCCATATCTATCTCTGTTTGCTTGCCTACCTACCTGTATGTCTGTAATTGTAAAATCTATAATTATATTTGATAGTATTAAAATGGAAAAAAAAAAAGATAAAGATTTGAATATATTATGTTAGCATTGTATTCGAAATGTTCAATTATATTTTATAAAATTAAAATAACGAATAGAAAAGAGGAAGATCAAATGTTCATTTATAAAACACTGTATAATGTATTTGCTTTTCGTTGAATTTTGCAGGTTTTTCGACATCCCCAAAAGCATTCTTCCAGAAATCCACAGTTCTTCCGAAATTTATGGTCACATGAAATCAGGACCTCTTCAGGGGCTTCCAATATCCGGGGTAAGTAGCAAAACCATTTTCATATCAGTCTTTCCAGTCAGCTTACTTTTAGATATTTTTATTTGTCTATACTATATCCTGACCTCTGACCTTTGGCTGAATCCAGAGGTCAGGATAAGTATTAATAAAAGAGAAAAGCTAAGTTTACTTTAATCTTTTAATTCTGGTATTTCATTTGAACTGTTTTTATGCTGTTGATTTTACTGGCTCTTGTCCTGTTCTTTTGTTTAGTTTTCCCCGAAACATTTTCAACTAAAGATAAAATAAACAACAATAAAAAAGAAATAAAATAAAAAGAAGTTAGTTTTAAACAGAGACCCTATTTCATTGACCGAATACTATATATTTTTAATATTGCATTTAAAATGTGTTGAATGTGTCTTAAAGTTACTATGTCGAGAATATTTTTTTATTATTTAAACATTTAGAAAAGACAATACAGTTATGTCTTATTGACACGCTCCACACCAGTCTCATTACACTACTATCGCTATCTAGGTCATATTCAAACGCTAAATGTTATAACATGTTCTTTCACGGGGAGACCCACCTTGCTTTAAACAAAATGGCAAAATTTGAATTAACGTTTAAAAATATCCCTTGATAGCAAAGGCTAACAAGTTTAATTCAGGTACTATAATGCTTGCATGTAGTATTAGTAACCAGTGTTAAAATATGGTAAAATAAACAATGTTATTCAAGTACTGTAGTGCTTGTATGTTGTATTAGTAAACAGTGTTAAAACATGGTAAAATCAACAATATAATTTTAAATAAAATATTCCTTTCTTTGTGTGTAGATTCTGGGGGACCAGCAGTCGGCTCTTGTTGGACAAACCTGTTTTCAGCGAGGACAAGCAAAGAACACGTAAGTTCATGTTTATATTACTGCACATTAAAATGTTGTTACATACCGTATTGTTCCTATTTTTAGCGCCCGGGCGCGATGCAAAACATGAAGGGAGCATTCTAATTAGAGTACTAGAACACGTTTTGAGACATCTACTCCACTCCAGTTTTAAGCTTAGTTGAAGTTAAATTGTTGACAATGGACTGCAGCTTGCAGTTTAGTTAAAGTTATCATTTACCCATTTTTTTAAACAGTGTTATGGTGTTGGTGTAAATAAATACCAGTATGATTGTACTTCCAGTTTTGAGCTATGTTAACGGAGTGTCATGCGTTCATTCTGCGTGGAGATAACAGTGACATACACTTGATAAACGACGTGTGACACACTATTCACCCATACTAGTGTCGTAGTGCTTCACCTATTTAGATTTTGTTTACCAATTATATTATGTTCGGCAGTCTGGTAAGCCAGTTTTACTATTTATGGGCACCGTTTCATGATACGTTTCTCATGATCATAGGAGGGCGCTTATATTAGAGGGGGCACTACAAATAGGAACAATATGGTATTTATCAACATACATAGAATTTGACTCTCACATCAGTTCACGTTGTGCGACGTAGCTCAGAAGTAGATCATTCACTCATGGTATGGTGGGTTGTTGGATCGATTCTAGATTATGGATCCATTGGACTATATCTCATTCCACATCTGGTACAACAAATGTTGTGGTACGTGTTATCCTGAATGTGGAATAATACACATGTAAAATGCCTTGCTGCTGATCAGAAAGAGTAGCCTATGTGACAATGTATTTCCTTTCCCACTAACAGAATGGGTTTTTATGATATGTCTGATGCCAAATAACTAGATAAAATGTATTGAATGTGGAATAAAAAACTCCACCTCTCTCTCTTCTAATACCAATTCATAAATTGATATTTCAGTTTTTTGAGATCCGAAAAAAAGTCTGCAATTAAGAAAGAAATTAAATAAACACATATTCAGAATCATTTTAATGGCTGAAACGAAATACATATATACCATGCATAACAGATAGTATAGTAAACTAAATAAATATTACATAATATTTGTTATGAGAATGTTTAAAAATAAATAAAATAACAGAACTAAATATTACAAACAAAATTAAAGTATTATAATAATAACCTTCTTTTGTCAGAAATGTTAACCTCAGAAAAAATTATATGTTTTACAGATAATAAATTCATTTTTAACTGACACATTATAATTTAATTTTCAGATATGGGACTGGCTGTTTCCTCTTGTATAACACAGGACCATCAGTAAGTATACTGGACCGATTGAATTTTGACAGTTAGCTGTATCATTCAACCTTTAAAATGTTTCTGACTCCATTATAACCATTAATAAAAATGTTTGAGTGCATCATTAAATAAAGTTTAAAAAAATAAATAAATAATAGTCTTATTCAACTTACCGTGCTAGCACAACAAATATGCTATACTTCCTGAGTCCAACTAAATCGCTGCAGAATT
>JAUTBW010032223.1:0-18234 GCA_032361425.1 Peltospira smaragdina
TGGATATCCCCGTCTGCGTTTGACTTTGAACAGTTAAAGCTAACACCTGTGTTTGTATTATTATACAATTTATATATTACTTAGTAATATTAATCTCACCTACTTACTTTTTAGTACATAGTTACTTAATATGTTTACCTGTGTTCTGGTATAATTGTATTATACCAATGTTAGAAATGTGCTTTACGGTCACTTTGCTGTTTTATTAGTTGTAAAAGTGCTTTCTAAAACCACTTAACTCTTTATTATCTAATTATATGTATTGTCAACCACGTAACCGTTTATACAGTGTATTGCGCTATGACGAACCCTCTACGGTAGTCTTTAATTGAGTGATGTGAGTCAATTAGTTGTCAAGCTACTGAGGATTTAGTTGTTTTAAGAAACACTAATTACCCTCGGTAAGGGATATTTTTACCAAGAGGGCTTGGCATTTAGTGGTTTCTGCGCCGTCCGCCAATTAGGGGCTTAAAAGGGACTGTGCGTGAAGTTATAGGGTCTTTTGTTTTAGTCGTGGGCCTTGGTGGGTGTCTTTGATCGACCCCAACACCAACGGGTGTCGGTATAGTTTGTCCACGGGGAATCGCAGAGATGCTAAACAACTGTGTTGTTTGTGAAGGCAGGAGATGGCGGGATATGATGAGATCTCTCGTTTCATTTATTTAGAGATGATGTTAGTTTAATGGAGTTTGTGTCTCTATTTTATTATAGGTGTAACTGTGAGATATTAATTATAAAGTATTTATAATTCAGTTTGCTACTTAAATTGGTCCAGAATTAGATTTAACTACTTACTGTATGTTGAGAAAGAAAAGATAGCTGGTAATCTTAAGTCAGGCCGACTAAAGTAAACTGTAGGCATCTCTTACTCAAAGTAGAATTATTGTAACATCCATAACTGGTAATCCTAGTAACGATAGGTAAATTGTAGGTTATGGTACTTACTGTATGTTGAGAAAGAAAAGACAGCTGGTAATCTTTAGGTCAAGAGGACTAAAGTAAATTGTAGGCGTCTGTGTCTTAATAGTCACAAATACATGTAATATTTATAACTGGTAATCCTAGTCTTAATGGACAGGTAAACTGTAGGTTATTTAAATATTATAATTATACGAATAGTAACGTCATTAACTTGTGTGTTAGTTTATTGGTATTGCTAAGCGATACTTGGTTAACCTAACGTGTTGATATACTACGCCGACTGGGCGATATAAGCTTGTTTTCATTTACGTCATATTATGTAATACAAGTGTAAATCTAAAACTGGTGTTGTTGTTTTTCTAGTGATCTTAACGTTGGTCTAGTTATATATGTGTATACGATCTTAATACCTGTTAAAACCCTAGAGCCGAGCCAACCGGGTAGAATTCTACCTGATACAGAGAGATCTATACATATTGACTGTTACATCCTTCGCGGGTTTCCAGTTCGATTGCAGAGAAAACTCAGGGGTGGAGTTGTTCAGTAATTATATTGGAATCCTCGTGACAGATACTCTTATTATAAAACCTAGTAGTGAGTAATTGAATATATTTCACCGTTTACATTTCATGTACAGGCAGTTGTCCTTAGGGATATAATATACTTTTAACAATTATATTGCCATCAGGAACACTATAATTCAAGAATATCCTTAGTGGCTCAATCTGAGATCAACAATGCATCGAGCAGATGGATTCACGACTGGATGGATTCACGACTAGGTTACTGAAACATCCATCATAGAGATGTCACCCAATGAGATTATCATTCTGTCAACAGAAACACCCTACGAATCCTGCAGTTCAGTTAGGTAAAATGAGAAACTAATCATATTTTAAGTTAAAATGCTGTAAAATTATTAGAATTTTAAGAAACCTAAAATAATATTTAAAAAAGTAACGAAATGTTCTGTGCATAATTAAACTGTTAGGTGTGCCATTAAGTAAGTAATTTCCACTACTGACCTGTCTAAATGAGCGACGGTGACAATCTCCCCTCCCACGTAGTAGTTGAGTCTGTTGACGCTGTTGGTGTAGATGAAGCAGTCGCCCACCCACAGCCCGGTCTTCACAACCTCCTCGATCTCACCCACCACCTGTAGCATCAACAACAGTCAAAACCAGGGGACACATTTTCGAAATGATCTTAACATTACGATAACAATGAATGTTGGAACTGATGACGTCAATACGTGATTTTAAATGTAATGTCATCATTTGAGCACTAAAAGAGCTTCAAAAATACACCCCCAGTATTTCAAATGATCTTAACGTTACAATAACGATAAATGTTGTAATTGATGAAGTCATTACGTGATTTTATATATAACATCATTACTTTAGAGAAATTTATGCAATCTCAGCACTAAGACAGCTTCGAAAATACACCCCCGTCTGTACAATCAAATTATAAAGATCTCCATTATGTCAGCATCTCTTAATAAAATATCAGAAAATATTTTAATTACAAATATACAACAAAGAAAATCCCAAGTAGCTCACCAACATGGATCACTCTGTCCAACTCAATATTTATTTAATAAAAACGCTTAACTCTTTTACAAATATGTCAGCATTATAAAAAAATTTAATTTCTTTTTTAAATCTGTGGCTGAAGGGGATTCACCGCAGGCTGACTACATCAGCTGTGTGTTTCTATCAAAGGCATGTACTATACTCTTATTTTTTATATTTATATTACTATCTTTCTATCATATATTAATTTTAAACAAGAGTAAAAATTACATAAGCGAAGACTGATTGTTCCTATCCGATATAAACTGTAAAGAAATATTAAAAAAGGTGTGTACTATATTCTTCATTTTTAACATTTATATATCTATCTTTCTGTCATATGTTAACTTTAAACAAATGAGTAAAAACCACATAAGTGAAGTCTGATTGGTCCCATCAGATATAAACTGTAAAAGAAATATATTTTAAAAGGTAAACCTCAAAGGCGTCTTCAATGCCGTCCTCAGTGACTCCCTCCTTGGTTTCACGAGCGCGTTCCACGGCCTCTGCACTGTACTTCAGTATGAAGAACGACTCCTCTGTGGCAATACACACCAGCTCACCCGTCTCACTCCAGTAGATCTGAAAATATTTTTTATTTTATTTAATGATGCACATACACATAACACATTTACTTTTTGGTTATATGGCACGAGACATACACATAACACATTTACTTTTTGGTTATATGGCACGAGACATACATATAACACATTTACTTTTTGGTTATATGGCACGAGACATACACATAAGACCTTTACTTTTGGGTTATATGGCACGAGACATACACATAAGACCTTTACTTTTGGGTTATATGGCATAGACCTACACATAACACATTTACTTTTTGGTTAAGACATATGGATAACACGTTTAAATCTTTTTGTTATAAGGCATCACACATATGGTTACACATTTAATGTTTTGTTATATGGTGTTAGACATGTGGGAGAGATAAATGTTTGACACATCTCATTCATGGTTATATGGCATCATACATAGTTAATGATCATTGAGTAAATGAAATAGAAACCTGCAGTAAGGAATCTTTTATATGCACCATCCCACAGACAGTATGATACACACAACCACCTTTATACATCAGTAGTGGAGAACAGGCTGCAATGACATCCACTACACATAAAAGACTATTGGTTGTGGAAATCAGTTCCACAATTCACCATGTGAAGAATTTAATACTGGTTGCTAATCACATATTTGTTAGTTTTAAAATGTTATTTTCAGCTAGTCAGTAATGGCAGATGTCCTTGGTACCTGTTTGGGTGAGATTTCAATTCTACGGACAAGTTCCGTCGAGTCCCAGTCATAGAACGCCAGACCACTCACTGACCGTACCCCCAGCATAAACCCACCACAGATACCTGGAAAATATACACAGTAATTTATAACTACAGTCAGACATCATTATAATGACTGTCATAAGACATTTACACCATCCGACACCTGTTCTGTGAAGGAAGGAAGGGACATTTTAATTTAACAACGCACTCAACACATTGATGTACGGTTATATGACGTCAGGCATCTGGTTAAGGACCATGTAGATAGAGAGGAAACCTGCTGCCGCCACATAATGGCTACTTTTTCTAATTAGCAACAAGGGATCTTTTATATTCACTATCCCACAGACAGGAGAGTACATACCATGGCCTTCTGATATACCAGTCATGGGGCACTGTCTGGAATAAGACATAGCATGTTCTGTGGAAACGAACATACTTAAAAGCATTATAAATGAATTCGTTACAACAGAAAACTCGATATAACAACAGACGATCTACTACGTATCATGTGGGCACTTTCACCACTGCTCTATTGAGGCAGCCATTAAAAAACATATTTAATTACTATAATTTTTTATAAGATATTTCTTACCTTCCGCCCCAAAGTCAGGCTTGAATGACTTCTGTTCCTTAAAGTTTTTGAAGATCTTGACGCTGCTCGATCCCTCCCGGACAGCATACATGGATGAGTCGGTGCTCCACACAAACTCCTGCGCTGAGCCGAAACTCTTGTTACGCAGCGCCATCGCGGTGTAGATGATGTACTCCCCGTCGCCACACACAACCACAAACCTGGAAATAATTTATATAACAATATAGTCAACTCCATCGCAGTGTAGATGATGTACTCCCCGTCGCCACACACAACCACAAACCTGGAGGAAAGAATTTATATAACAATATAGTCAACTCTATTGCGGTGTTTATGATGTACTCCCTCGCCACACACAAACACATACCTGGATGAAAGAATTTATATAATGATATAAAACCAGGATGAAAGTATTTATTTAATAATAGAGACAATTCTATGACCACAAACCTGGAGGAAAGAATTGATATAAGGATTTAAAAAAACCCAGATGAAAGTATGTATTTAATAATATAGCCAATTCCATGACCACAAATGCGTAGAAAATAATTATATAACAAGAAAGTAAGTGCCAGCACCAACTATTGTAGATCTCACTAACTTTACCAACTATTGTTACCTTCTGTTAGGGTTGTGTGCAATGGTCTAGGGGAATAGATTTCACTAACTGTACCAACTATTGCTACCTTCCGTTAGGGTTGTGTGCAATGGTCTGGAGGAATAGATTTCACTAACTGTACCAACTACTGGTTACCTTCCGTTAGGGTTGTGTGCAATGGTCTGGGGGATAGATCTCGCTAACTGTACCAACTACTGGTTACCTTCTGTTAGGGTTGTGTGCGATGGTCTGGGGGTAGATCTCACTAACTGTACCAACTATTGGTTACCTTCCATTAGGGTTGTGTGCGATGGTCTGGGGGTAGATCTCACAGCTGCCCATGTCTTTGACTGCGAGGGGCAGCCGCTCCCCATCCTTTATCTCCTGGTCGCCCATCGACTTGATGTTTGCCTGCTGAATTTCTGCGTGCTTCGCCCAGATTATCTTACCGCTCGAGTCCATAGACATGGCCGGCTCCTCTCGGCCAAGCTGGAGGAAAAAATATTTTTTATTTAATAATAATTTTATATTTAACGACATACTCAACACATTTTTATTAACTTATGTCAGCATCAGAAATGTTTTAATTAGAAAAAACACTAGGCCCATATTTATAAAGATGTTTTAAGTAAAACGTTTTATCTCATTTTAAATCAATATTACAATAAGAAAATTAAAGTAAAAACACTTTTTCAGTTGACATTCTGTCATAATGATTTTAGATGTTATAAATTTAAACATGCCATGTGGGTTAAGTAAACAAAGTCTTAAGCAATAAAACGTTTTATACTTAAAAACACCTTTATAAATACGACCCTTAGTTACGACCCTTAGTGTCTACCAGCCAGCAATTGATGTCAGATTGACTGTGTGATAGGTGGGCATACACCACTAAGCTGTTGAAGCACCAAGGGATTTTTTTATATAAAACTGCACTGCACTGGACAGGGAAACACATTTTTTTTATCCATACATATATATGTAAGTTTTAGACACGCCCACTCATTTGTTCATTCCTTCATGACTATTTTGGAAATTGCTAAATAATTCTGAGCCGTTCAGCATTAGTTGCTAATTAATTTTCTGTTACACCATTTGTTTATCAGAAAAAAAGAAAACAAATGTATCTGTTAAATCAAACCAAATGACTAGGAATGTTCCTTCCAGTTTCCCATCAAATATGGTTCCATTTTTATAATAATTTTTTATTTTTTAAAAATTTATTTAATAATACACTCAATACATTTTTATTACCAGTTATATAAGCATCATTTTAATTAGAAAAATTCCTAGTGGCTATCTGACAGGGATCGATCTCAGATCAACCATTAACCAACAGGCTATCAAGATGCCTTTTATTCAATAGTATCATTTCTATGTAAGCCTACCTTTATTATAATACTTCCTTCGTCGTAGCCAAGAGCTACATTGTTTGATCCTTTGCGACAGGCAACAGTCCACACTCTCTCTAGCCCGTAGTTCAACGTGCTTTCAAGTCGGTAGGTGTTAGCATGCCAGATTCGCACAGTTCCTGAAATAAAGAATTACACACTGAAGTAAGTTTCTATAGTAAAATCTTCAGTATTAAACTTGGGACAATGAATAAATGATGAATGAAGTCTTAACTCTTTATTAACTTTAATAACCACTAAGATTGCTGAAATAATAAATTGTGGTACTTAAAATATAGTAAATTAGTGGATACCAGTTATACCGCTTCAGCAACACTGCAATGTTTAAATAAATAATAATGACCAGTTAAAATTCTAAACTTGTCTGTGTTCATTACATTTTGTTGTGTGAGAGCCAGATCATAAGTGAACATGAAGTATTTTTATAGAAACAAAGGTAATGAAGGAAAACTGATTTCTAAATACATGTCTGTAATGCAGTTACAACAATACATATCCTTCTCTATTTTGGCTGTTATTACAGCTACATTTACAAGGTTTTGTGTTGTAAAGTACTCGACTGGTATGTCAAAGGCCATGGTATGTGCTATCCTGTCTATGGGATAGTGCATGTAAAAGATCACTTGCTGCTAATCGGAAAGAGTAGCCCATGAAGTGGAGGCAGAGGGTTTACTCACTATCTGCATGGTCATTGCCATATAACCATACACCAATGTGTTGAGTGTGTAGTTAAATAAACATTTCCTTTCTTTCTTTTTTTTATCCTCTATACAAATTACTATATGGCAGCAAATTGACAGTTACTGGATAAATTAAAAATCCAGGCTTATTTCTAGCACCAACCAAATGGCTCAACTAATTTTTAAAAAACTATATCATACCATCTTCAGACCCTGTCAGAATGATCGGCAGCTCGGGATGAAATGAGACAGCTGACACATTCTGTGCATGGCCTTCTAGAGTCTGAACACACGTCTTGTTCTGAAATCAAACACATAAAAATTAATTAAAAAACAAAAAAAATCTACTAAACTCAAAAATTAATTAAAAACTAATGACTCAACAATGCATGGTTATTACCTTAAGGCTCAAAAATGCCAGTCGTGACCAAATTCCCTCCTGGGCGACTTTAATAACAGATAATAAATCAGCAAAATATTTTCAATTTGGGTCAGTTAAACTAATATACACAGAATCAACCATTTTCAGTTACTCAAAATAACTAACCTTATTACATGTTTGGACTAAAAAACAAACATAAATTTAGGCTGCATAAAGTACGTGTGGGCCACTGGAAATTAAGGTATGGCGGCCAAAATATAAGTTTTGGGTCACTATAATTTTCTGACAAGTTTTGTGCCCTGTATGTATGTAAAACTTGTGTCACAATATTTTCAAAATCATGGCCCTACGCAAAGGATTTTTTTTTTTTTAATTTAATTAACTCATTACCCCATAGAGATGAGTTTTGACGAGTTGTCGTTATTTCCATGCAAGTGGGTTTTGACGACTCCCGGAAATAACCAGGTATTTCCGCTTCTAACTTCGTTAATAATCGGCAAAAGTCGCTGTTACTTTCCGAAGTTCAAGTTCAAATGGAACTTTCCAGACCATGACCATTTATATATAGAAATTTCGTTATATTATGTTTTCGTCCAACACGTGTAGTAAATTTTTGAATGGCGGCATTTAATTTTTGTTTGAAAATGGCGATAGAGATTTGGATTTCGAATATTCTGGATAAAATGAACTACAGTTTTGTGATGTGCATTATTCATTATGACCTGTTATTCCTTTTGTGAAGTAAAGTGAATAGGTTATTCCTTGTGTAACGACGAATATGCGACATTATTTCTCATAATTACGGTGATTTGCATCTCACTGTTTCTAGCTAACAAACGTAAGTAATGTCTTTAAAATGTTTTAGTATTTCGTCAGTAATATTAACAAATATTTTAGCATTTGATAAGTTACTTTAAAATATTCATCCATTTCTAAACATTTTATGTTATTTAAAAAAAATTCTTGGATGTACATGGTAAAAGTTGCAATCGATTTCATTTGTGATGTGGTAATTATTTGCTTTCTGAGAAATTGTCTATGGAGATAAGCCTGCATTGCTTAACTAGATCATGGGGCTTAGCTGCTAGCACAGAGCGATTCTCTATGGGGTAATGAGTTAATAAACATAGTATTTTATGTCATGTGGGATACTGATTCCGAGATTGGCATAAAAATTTAAATCTGCAGTCAGTCAGTGAATATGTGGCAGATTTTTTTAACAATCTTACGCTATGATAATGATAAATGTCATATCTCATGATGTCACTACATGATTTTATATATTATATCATCACTTAAGAGAAATTAATGCATCTTTCCGCTACGGGAGCTTCGGAAATACAACCAATGATTATTACCTGTTCAGGCAGTCCTCGCCACAAGCTTTCTCCTTATCATTTGGTGGCCTCTTACACGAGCAGGACTGCGGCTCTGGGCGATTTGTCGGCTTGTAGTCATAGTACACATCTGAGGGTGAGAGAGAAGGGAGAAGTGTTTTATTTAACAGGAGAAAGAAGCGTTTTATTTAACAAGAGACAGCAGTGTTTTATTTATAACGGCTTTTGTTCCACCAGTTGTGGAACACTGGCTGGAACAACATAGAGCCTAATGGGTCCACCATGGTAGATCAAACCAATGAGTAATGCACCATAAGTGAACACTCTACATCTCAGTTTTGTACCGATCCTACTATCATTTTTAGTATTATTTTCAGGTTTATTACTGACAGATATTCATAGTCCTTATGTACAGTTCTAAAAGTACAGTTAGGTATAATTTTGATTAGGACTAGAGTCAGAACGTAAGAAGCAACATCAAGAAAATTAAGCTCACTTACTGTTTCTGATTTTCTTGAATTTTGCTCTTGGCTCTTCTTTCTTGGGTAACTAGAAAATAATTAAACAATTAAAAACATTTAATAAAAAAAATCAATGAATTATTGTGTGCTCCTAACTTATATAATATTTGTATTAATATTAAGGCATGTATTAGCCAACTTAATATTAAGGCATGTATTAGCCAACTTAGTATACAATTTATTGATGGTGTCCTGTTTCAGTTAGTGGTGTGTTTTTCTCAAAATTTTAGTAATTTTACATAAAGTATTTTATCAACTCTGGGCTTTGACCCCCTGCCTCAGGGTGACATTTTGGTACCTGAAAAGTTGGCTTATACCATAATCAAACTTTAAAAAAAACCATCAACATAATATTAATAAATTTTCATTAAATATTATATCGACATCAGAAAACTTTTTAACTGAAAAAATTCCTAGTGATTTACTGACAATCTTTTATTGCTCTTACCAGATTGAAATTATGCATCCACCAGAGGTCAAAGGGTAGCTGAAAGTCCACTTCTCGTCTGCGAAGGTAGTCATCCACATGTAGTGGCGGTGGCAAGAAACCATGACTGAAGTCAGCAGGATTATACACCAGGCGATCCTTTGCCCGTGAGCCGTTTTCTGTATGCTTCCGAGGACTAAAAAACAAAGATGTTTAATTGTATTGTTGTGTCTTATTAAATTAATTTAAATACTGTTGTTTTAACATTGTTTGTTGGTGTTTTTTGACAAGAAAAGATGTCAACGAGTTTGCTAGATATATATTTCATAAATGCATGACATCAGAGTGCACATGTAAGACTGTATGAACTTATCATCAGAGTTACAAAGCAGCTGAAGGAACTTTTCATACAAATCTGATACTGATTATAAACTTTGTTTTAAAATTACATTGTCGATTTACCATGTTTTAAAACTGATTACTAATACTACAACCAATACAGTACCTGAATTACACTTGTTAGCCTTTGTTATCAAGGTATATTGTCAAATGTTAAATATAAAATTTGCCATTTTGCCAGTGAAAGAACATATACTAACACAGAGCTTTGTATGTGACCTAGATAGCAATAGTAGCATAATGAGTCTGGTGTGGAGTGTGCTAGTTAGACATGACTGGATCGTCTTATCTAAATGTTTAAATAATTTAAAATCATTTAATGTCACATCTGAACAAATAATAAAAGCTTCCCTCCTCTAACTCGTGACAGTAATAAGTACATGAGACTGTGTTATCTGAATTGGCGGTACACTATTCAGGGGTGGAGCAGTAACTGCAAATTAAGAACCAATGTGGATAGCACCGCACCAAAAGCATTAGGTTTATTCTAAGGATAATCAACTCTACCGTTTATTTCAGCAAACTGACAACTTATTATTTTATTAATGCAATCACTCAAAATATAACTTTAACGTACTCTAAATTATTTTAAAAACCATATACATGTATTTAATGTATTCACGTGCATCGACATATATCCGAGGGACTCAGTAAATCTGCTTTGTTCATAAGTACAAAAAACAACTATGTCTTGAATACACAATGAAAGAAATTGGAGTGACTTTTTTAAACACATTTTATATGCACTATATCATAAACAAGATAGCACATAATTATTGTAGAGCACCGACTGGAACAAGATATCACCAGGTGGGACTGATCCAACAACCACCATGAGCCTTACTATTTATCACATCATAAATAATTTTTCAACACTGGTGGCTATAAATATTTCAAACAAATACTGGTACTGTAATGTGTCAAATATTTCCTAAAACAAATTTCAGTAATCCAAAACAATTTAACTAAGCCTGTAATAAATATTTTTTTTTTAATGAAACTTTGATGCACATCATGTATTTCTTCCTTAAATGCAATTTTCTGCCAGAGATTTAATAAAAAGTGATTCAGATCATAAATCAATCTCCATACATCTAATCATATTTCATTAACAAAATCCCCATATAAATAAATAAAGTTAGTTAATCAATTAAGCAGCAAATGATGCGTGAAACACTGCAAACACAGCTCTGCATTTATAAACCTCAAATGAATCATTATATCTGAATTCGTCACAATAGCAGGAGGCTAGACTCAATCAATGAGCGGATGTGCACTCGTTATTTCTAACGCACTGTGCCTACCAGTGATTAATGCACTGCGGTGATATCATAGTTGATTCATAGCTGTGATTAATACATTGTGACGTTACAATGTTTTCATTCAGTCGTCTTGTTAAATTAATTCACTGAGAAAGCGTGACAAATGTCTGGTTAGCCTAATCCCCTCACAATGCACTTCCCACTGATGTAATTACGCAGTTAATACAAACGCCACCAGACTCCCCTCTTAAAATTGTTTGTTCAACAGTACAACAGTGCATATACAACTGTCCTCTCCCCCTCCCCACTTAATGACAAACCAGATTTTATTTGAATCAAACTAGAGCGGGAACAACAGAAGATGTTGATATTCTATGATTGGATCTGCATTGCTTGGCAATAAAAGAACACCAGCTGTTGCAGATGGCCAGCTGTGAGCAAACACAGGCAGGTTTCATTTACAGTGTGTGGGTATAATAAAGTGGTCACCCTAGAGAAAAGGTCAGGGCTTCTACAGTAATGTAACCCACAACCATGGATAGTAATTTTAGACCTGAACCACTAAATTATTATAAAATTACAGTGAATTACACACATGGTAAAGTGCATTTTCAAATCTAGAGTCTTATAGGAAATAAAATTGACAAACATATAAAACCCACAAAATGTGATCCAGGCAATGAAATGAACATCAGGATAATGTTATCAAATAGAGAGATGAATTAAACACAGCAGGGACAACAATAAAGCATCTGAGAATATCTCTCTGCTTAGACAAAGACCTGTGTACTATAACCATATGAATTTTAAAGACAGCTTTTTTCGTTAAATATTAAGTGTACAACCACTGGCCTAACAAAAGACAACAGGCTTTCAAGCCTGACCCCTGAGTGTCGCATACATCGCTTGCTGATAGCGTCATGGTCCACTGGTTGTCAATGGAAACCTGGGATTTCTGGCTTTGTCAGACAACTGGCACTCTTTGCTAGCACTCAGCACACAAAAGCTGTGATGACTTTTATTTCCAGCTGAGCGCTCTTCAATAGTCTCTCTCAGCGTCAACTGACAGCTAACAGCTAAACCACTTATTTCTGGCAGTTCTCAACATCGAAACATCTTGTGGAATACCAGCAACAGTTAATTATGGATAAATGTCTTGTGCAGAATAAAATACTTATCAAGTGTCTTCAGGGGAATACAATATGGTATAATTTTTAAGTAGCATTGAGACATTGTGATAATGCTCAAAGGATATGTTATTATAAACAAGCATTTTTATCAATGAACTAATGTAATGGGGTTTGATATATATTTTCAAAAGAATCCCAATTAGTTATAAGAGGATTATATTACTAATACCCTAGAGGTATTAGACTGCACCGATATTGTGACAGAAAATGTCATGCCCAAACAGATCTGCTCAAATTAATACATCTAAATTATGTATTTAACATACTAGTATGCATGATCATAAATGAATGAAGGAAATGTTTTCTTTAACGACACACTCAACACACTGATGTACGGTTATATGACGTCGGGACATATGGTAAAGGACCATTTTGATAGGAAGGAAACGCACTGCTGCCACATAGGCTACTTTTTGTGATCAACAGCATAACCATTTATATGTACCATCCCATATACAGGATCGCACATATCACAGCCTTTTATACACCAGTTGTGGAGCACTGGTTTGAGATCATAAATGGTTTATCAACATGTCATGCAAATTATCTAGAGAATATTATATATTCCTATACCTGGATTTGGAAAGTGGTTTGATCTTGGCATTCTAGCAATAGACACCATGCCCCAAATACTGCAGTTTAAAACTCAGATTATATATGACATATCAGTAAATTACCATGTAAATTAAACAACTACAAATACACATCTGAACATTTATAGTGCATGATGTTAACAACAATAATTGATTTTATAATATTTTTTTAAAATTAAAATTAATTTAAGAAGGTACCTTTACATTTTTTATTGAAAGTTACATTGGCATTAGAAAAGATATAAATTAGAAAAATACCACAAAGTCTGATTCAAGATCGACTCTGTATTAGTCGGGCACATTCACCATTAGGCTATCGAGGCATCCTAATGCAAGATATAATTGTATTTCACTCTTAATCATTAACCAAAGTAACCATCAGTTACGAATATTATTATGTTAGCATTTTATTTAATAATCATTAGTGGGTGGAATAAATGTAAATATTTAGCATAGTGCAAACCAATAAGAAATCAAACATAACTTAGACGTACTGGGTATGAACAGATGGTGGTGGTTTTTTCATTGCTTGCTGGCTATTCTTTACACAACCACAGCTGGCAAATGGTTTGCTCTTACAATGAGAACACTACTATGAGTTTAAACACTGCCACAAACATATCACATGTTGCCCATTGACCACTGTACAGCATGGGTATCGATTTAAATGTCCTGACACCTTCAATAAATGCTTCTTGTTCCAGCTAGTGCTTTACCACTGGTGTAACAAAGGTTATCTTGTCTGTGGACAATGCATATAAACATCCCTTGCTGCTAATAGGCAAGTTTTCTTTTTCACCATCATAATTATGCCTGATGCAATACAACCATAAAATGTGTTATGCTGTAAAATCTACCTGCCTGTTGTCTCTCACTGCTATCATTTTGAATAAAAACATAAGTAGTGTAATTTGTCTTTAAAAAATCACTGACCATAATATCAGGGTACCATATTCTAAATAATAATAATATTAAAAAATTATGATGCACCCAATACATTTTGATTAACGGTTGTATTTTTGTCAGAATATTTTATTTTTTAAAGAAAAAAAATCTAGTGGTTCACTGACAGGAATCAATCTCAGATAGGCCACATGTCAAGCAGGCATATTAACCACTAGGCTATCAAGGTGTCCCCACGTACTAGAAGTCCCAGCATCTAAAACAAATCAAGTAGGATATACTTACTCTGTGTCTTTGTAGAAGTCGGAGAAGAGACCAACTCTCTGATAGCGTTTCCTGGGCGGATTGGCTGGATCTGTAAATCTTTTTATGATGGGTGGACCCACTTCATCAGAACTATCACCATCACCTGAGAGGCTGTTAACAACATGGCACATGTCAAACACTACTAAACATAGGCTACAAGTTACAACAAAACGTAAAGTAACTATACAACTCTGGGTACAAATTTATAGATAGTGGTAAAGTTAAATATCGGAACTGATGATATCCCAATGTAATTTGATGTATAAAACCATCATTTATGAGTTTTATGAAGAAGTAATGCTAAGACAGCTTCAAATATATGTCACCTGATTTTCTTATATAGTTACTAACACTTGTGTACATTTTTATAAATCATAATTTTTAAAATTGAGAATATATTTGGATAAAAAGAAAAAAGTTTAATTGCCGATTCTTTTGCATTTGTAGTCAGGTATCTTTTTAATTCGCTTACCAACAGGTCCACCTGTAATAGGAAACATACACCAACTTTTGCTGTTTTTTTTTTTAATGGATAACATTTCTATAAAGTATCTCAAAGTAATGATAAATATAAACCCTACTTTTCAGAATTTGTATCAGTGGTGAGATATCTTACCTGCTTGACGAAGCACTAGAATCATCAAGATCAGTCGACTTTGTTCGAAGATTCCTTTGCAAGAATTGTTTCCTTTTCCGCCGTTTGTGCGGTGGCAACAAGTCCTGTTTCTTTTCGCAAGTTTTTTGTATCACAGACTCAATTATGTTACAAACACTGTCCGCAGACGTATTGCACAGATCGGCACTGTCTGACGACACAATCACAGATTTAGCATTTGATGAACTCACACAGATGTCTTTGGAGATTCCATTCTTTGACCGGGCGTTTCCACACGACCGAATTTTCAACTTTCTTTCACTCAGACTGATGTTATGTTTCTGTCTGGCTTTGTTCAGTTTTAACTTGCGTTTCTTCAACGCGGGTCTCGTGATGCCACGGGTGAACAATGACTGAGGTTTACTAGCACTATGGGAGAGCCTGGAAGTCTTTGCTGCCTTCGAGTGTGGGGACGGGACGGATGAACCGTCTGTAATGGAAGCACCGTCTACAGATGTAATGTCAAGGATAGGAGGAGAGGGGTACGATGTTGTCGATGAATTGGAAGAAAGGTCATGGTCACGAGGAATGCCGACATCTAACGGCTGGGTACAAGCTTTGGATGACAATTGAGTAAACACAGCTTTGTCAGCACCTAAAATAAATAATATACATATATTTTTTTTGTTTAAAAATAAGTTACATGCATTTGCAGAACTTTACAGGTATTTAACCTGTGCAAAATGTCACGACCACCATTCTTTATACACACAAAATTCAGCAATTAGGTTATGGTAAATGTCAATTCTATAAATGGAAAAAATAAGTATACTGAAAAATACATATACACTAAATAAAGTGGACTTAATAATTCATGTTGTCTAACATTACTTTTGTACATCAAATGTTAAACATAGAAACTTCACTTTGACAATGAAGAACATAATTTAAGTTGTACAAAGCATATTGCAAAGAATTTGCTTCTTATTGTTTTGTGGGGATTTCTAAAACAAAACACTAGATACATGTGCCCGTTAGTTGTTTTTAGTCTGTAGATAACAGATAGCATAATAACTATGGTTGTAACTTACATGGTATCAGACATTGGGTTAATGACCAGTCTGATAAAAAAGGGATACCTGTTGCTGACACTGAGCTCTTTCTGATCAGCAGGAAAGGATATTGTATTATATGCAGCATGTCACAGAATAGCATATATCACAACCTCTGTTACACCAGTTCCACAAGGTGAGACTGACTCGATAACTCAACACATCATCAACAGAAACTTTACCATTCAAGTTGTGCAATTTTTCTAAATATTACTTGCGACAAGTGTAATAGATATGAAAATTAACTAGTCACACTTAATATTTCCTCTAATTTTGTAATCATGTGGTGGCCCACATCTCAAAAATCAATGGCCAAGCTCAAAATACACTGTGATTTTAATAATAAAACTGGTGGCCTAAGTCTTGAGAATCACTAGCCATGCTTAAAATTCACTGTGCATAATTTCTGCAATTATGTGGTGGCCAGTCTGAGAATCACTGGTCATAAACATTGGGCCATTGGGCCACTGTTCTGATAATGGACATGTACATATCTCAATTACATGCTGATGTTCTGCAATTACAAGTTGATTCAGCACAATGACAGTGTAATAATCTGTAACATGGCTTTCAGCTGTAACATGTGAATGTTATTCCAACCAGTCAGGGCAATCACTAAAGCAACACTACCAGTAATCATCTCAGTGCCTATGATAAACAATGACTCATCTGACAGAGTGCAGATTTAATGTCTATGTTGGGAATACGTTTTAACACTGTGGGGAGTGTGTGTGTGTACGCGCGCATGCGTGGGTGTAGGTGTTCGATTCATTAGTGCAACAAACTTCCTTCAATCAAAATGTTTGTCCCACTCCTAGAAATATTCTTAATTTCCATTTATAGAGGTTGCAATTTTTAATATTCAAAGGCAAGTTACTAACGTCCAAACTTTGGATACATTTTTTAAAAAATAATAATAATAATAATGAGCAAAACCTGTATTTTAGTACAAAAATGGATTAGCAATTAGTATCAAATGATTGAGAATGTTAGCATGGTCAGTAATTTTTGTATCTATTGACCTTGTGGCAATAAATATTTTGAACCCCTGATTGTGTTGTAAAAGAAAATATTTTTAACCCCATCTCCTTTACATTTCAGTAAAACATTGTTAATAAAATGTTAAGAAAACAAAACAAAAACCAGACATCTTGAAAGCAACTATTAACCCTGTTAACCAGTTCAAATAACAAAAAACAAAAAGATATCTTTAAAATCCTGTTTGTATTACAATCTGAAATAATCATCTTACAGCTGCCTGAGCCAGGTTGGAAGTTAATAACATGCTTGATGTGTCAAATCTGTAAATGCAGTGCTCACAGAAAAGCACTCTACAGGCAGGCAGTCACTAAGTGGAGTGTAGACCAACACCAAGCTGTTATTGATTACAGTTCTAAGGCTGATTTGATGCAGTCACATACATCACAGAGCAATCAATAAGAGCGAAGCACAGAAAGATGGCTCGCATTAGATCACAATAAATAATATTTGTAACACTTCCTCTGTTTACAAAGCCAATGAATAGTGCTTGTATTTCATTAACCACTTAAATGGTTAACTGTACACCCCGGGAAGGAACACTGGGGGTAGATCAACTGCTTTGTACATGCAATGATGTAGAAACATTACTAGTGTTCATGTGTGTCAATGGATATAGAGTGTAGCTAATTACTTGCAGCATGGCCAACAATTTTTTTTTGTTGCAAACTTGCAATTCTTAAATTTTAACATTTTATTTTTTGGTGACCAAGTGTAAAACTACTGCCAATGGATACTGGGCTACCACTGACCACATTGTAAAAAAAAAATGTTTTCAACCACCACAGACAGATGTATTTATCTACAGCAGATTATTCAAAAGATGTAATAACAACAACACCAATTTAAATGGAAAACAATTTTACATTTGTCATTCACTGAAAATTGATTGATAACTAGTATTCAACTATTGCATGACAGAGTACCTCAACAGCCTAGCACTCGGTGAAATCACCTGCCTGACAGATTTAACATCATATAACACAATGCAGAACTCATAGTTCAATATATATCACCATACTTTATTAATGCTTTTTCCCCATTAAAAAAAAAAAAAATAATAATAATAATAATAATAATAATAATAA
>JAUTBW010032224.1:0-11336 GCA_032361425.1 Peltospira smaragdina
GTCTTTAAACTACATAAATATATATGATTAGTCCATAGTGGAAAGGAAGAGGGTTTTGTTGTGTTCGTGTCTTTAAACTACATAAATATATATGATTAGTCCATAGTGGAGGAAGAGGGTTTTGTTGTGTTCGTGTCTTTAAACTACATAAATATATATGATTAGTCCATAGTGGAAAGGAAGAGGGTTTTGTTGTGTTCGTGTCTTTAAATTACATTATCTGAATATATTAAGTGGCACATACCGTACTTCCTTTCCTGATTTAAAACAAACCTATATTTAATAATATATTTAACAAGATGCTCGATACATTGTTATTAAGGTTCTTATTGGTGTAAAAATTATCTTTCTTAAAAAATAAAAAGCTACCACAGCTGGCCAAACCATGTTGGTCACAAAATTGAGTGCATTCCTACAACATTGAGCTATGATAAAAACTAAGTAAAAGTACGTTTATGTTTTATGTTTGTATGTCTAGTTCGTCACAATTGATTGCCTCGTTAGCCTAGTGGTGAGATCCGAGATCGATCCCCGCAAGGTAGCCACCAGGGTTTTTTCCAGTATAAAATGTTTCTGACACCAATATAACCATTAATAAAAATGTATTGAATGTGTCATTTAAAAAAAGAAAGAAAAAAAGGTTCATCACACCAGTTCTAACACGTTTGAATACAATCAAATGTTAAGGGAAATTCTGAATATGCAATCTGATGCGACTTGTAGCAATAAGCATATAATCAAATATGTTTGTATGGTAAGAACACTTAAATCGCAACAGTATTTGTCTATTTTTAATATTTACTAAAGGTGATATATGTCACAGTGAGAACACCCCTTTACAGACACCAACATGAAATCTATTGTTACTATTCAAACAACAACACGAGAATCATTAAAACCAGCTTTAATAAAAAATATTACATTTACAGTGCCAAGCCCAGTGACTGCACAAAACATGGAGGGATTACACCTCTTCTGTATACACTAAACCTGCTTTGCTCACCCATATACAAAATACAGCCTTCACGTTACAGCACAAACTAACATGGGCCACTTTGAGAAAAACCCCTTCAAATTCAGATTTAAAACTCTCCCTGGAATTAAACTCTGTGTATATTGATACCACAGAGGCTTGTAACAACATATATCTATATAATCTAGTATATACATATAAAGGGGTTCAACTAAATCACACCCCACTGCTGCTTTCCTTTACCTTGTACAGGTATATTATGTAGGTATTACTAATATTGTTCATGCCCCTGCAATTAATACATACACTATGTCGTGAAGTAGACAGATTAATAACACATCAGCTTGTTACCAATTATGAAATTAATTTCAAGATGGAAAAGTATAAAAAAATTGCATTGATTTTTTTATTTAATTTAAATAATGTTGACTGCAGTGAGATACTGTATTGAGGAAATCACTTCTAAAATTCAGTAATATTTGTCCAGTGATTCACATAACGACTCAACACATTTTAATTAACATTTTAATTAACAGTTAATCAGCATCAGAAATATTTTAACTTTGGAAAAAAACCTAGTGGCTACCTGACAAGGCTTGATCTAAGATAACGTCAAAGATAACGTCAATTATTGTAATCCTACTGTTCCAACATTCTCCGATAAAACATGCTGTGTGTAGTGTTCTTAAATACGGTAATATTTTCACATTTAGTGCATTTTACATTAGCAGGCCACTAGTTTTTATCCAAAAAATTTGATTGATACCATATACCAGTGTCATAATGTATATATAATTTAAAATAGCCTACATTGTTGCAATTCCACTGTTTGAAACGAAGCTTTTTCTGTTGCTTTCAAACTTTGAAGTGTTTCAATAAAAAACAATAATGACGTTCATTAGCAAATAACGGATGACAATTTCTGTAGCTGCTAACAGTAAATGTAACTGTTTCTTGTTGTACGTCTTCCTATATTAAGTACTAGTAGATAAAGATGACTATGTACATACAAGACGTACATACAATTCTTCTCAAACAAAAACAAAATGTGATCACCTGAAATAAGATGTTAATATAAATAATGTGTTCTTAAATACGGTAAATAAATAAAAATATATATAAAAAATAAACAAACCAGATTCTCTAACTATCTGGTTTGAAAAAATGGCTGTTTGATATTTTATCAGTCATTTGATCGCACTAATCTGCCTTATACATCAAATTCAGATTCACGAAACAGCTTTCATTAACTAAGTGAAAAGATTGTTTGGATAATGCATGAAAAATAAGGATTTAGAGACAAATTGTCCCTATAATGGATGTTTCTGCAATTAGTATGAAGTTTATTACTGTGTAATATCTCGTTCATATATTAACTAAAAGACTAGATTAATGTAAAAAAAATTTGAGCAAACACTAAAACGATAGCACGTGTGCATGTGCACACACATAAACAAACACACACACACACACACACACTGGTTAACATGAAAATACCAGCAATTTTCTAATGGTTATTTTCACTGATGGAATAATTCATTAACTACTGAGAGTGCATTTGTACTATATATAATTATATTCTATAAACAAATAAAAAAAACACCTTCTAAAATCCGTAACAAAAAGAACACACACAACACGTAATAAATTTAATCGACATTTCAACTGATAGGCAAGTTTTGTAATGTACACTCTTCTAATCTTGCGATAAACAGTCACAAACAAATCAGAGGTGTGTTTCTTAAGCATAGAAAAGTCAGCTGCTACGTAGCGAAACGAGCCAAGCCGTTTCATAGTGACGTCTCGCCAGCCAGCCAAGTGAACCACTACCTAGTTAAGGAAGCGACGTTCCGAGATGCTTGCTAGCGAGACAAAAATGGCATCGATAAATTAGGTTTTATATTTATTAATGAATCAGTTTTTAATTGCAAAGCTGAAACTGCACAATGAGAGAGAATGTTAAGTGGCATTCCAGATTTTCTAAAAACAGTAAAAACTATAATTATAATTTTTGCTTCATATAAATTAGTACGTATATATCGACGCCATCTTGCCTCTGTTAACTTTGCTAACAACTGTTTAAGAATCTTAGACACTCTTGGTGCTTGGTTTGCTCAGTACCGAGCCTCTCGGTTGGCTAGCTTCTGAGAAACGCACCTCAGAATCGCACATCGTGCAAGCTGGAAAATGTCAAATTTGTACTGGTCACTTTATATCAACACTCTTAGTATCCAGTTTTGTAAATCTATTTAATAACTGTGTACATGGGCTCAAATTATTTTGTACACTCAAAATCACACATGAAAGACACTACAAGTAATAAATGTACAAAATACTCGACATCCAGCAGTTAATGATTAACAAATCAATGTGCTCTAAATTAACAACTAATTAATCTATTAAAAATTTTTTTTTCGATCAAATAATTTGTAGACTTGTACATATTCTTTTACTATGGGGCCTACTTGAAAACATGCATCATCCATCATTTTATGACATCACTGCAATAGGTTAAAATATAGTTTGTCATTTTATTATTTAGCAAGAATATTGCAAGAGATAACGTAAATTACAGTGCCAGAAATATCAATTTTTTTTACAGGTGTTAAAATTACCTACATCAGTGTGATATTTGTGTGTGTGTGCGTGTGTGAGCGCACACACTATCATCTACAGTTCTACAACAGATCAAGTCCAGGGGCCTTATTCACAAAAGGGTGTAAATTTACATTCGAAACTTAGTACTAAGTCAACGTCTAACATGACGTAAAAGACGCTACTTTCAGCCAATGATCAGACATAAAAGTTACATTACGTGTAAGTGTAACTTTACACTCTTTTGTGAATAAGGTCCCAGATTCAGTTGTTTTCATTTTTTTTCAAAGTATGAGATTTTTGTCAGCTCCAATGTTTTATAACCTGATAGATACAGTAACAGCACTAACGCGGTGAATAAAACCAGTTTCTAATCAGACGATGAATGCTTACACAGAACCAATCCTCTTCTGAAATACAGTATCACAATCTTTTGCTCCCTAGTGAAGACAAACCAATCATCTTAAACCAACACGTTATAATTATATACAAAAGTGTAGGTTACTCTTTAATAATTTATCATCGAGGTGTTTGAAATATATACACAATTTTATAAATATTTCTTACAAAAACCAAAAGGTGAGAAATCACACACATTTTTTGTCTTCTTCACTGACAAAAGTGAAAACAAAAGCCAGTACACCGAGCACTGCAACATCACACATGAAAACATCAACTGTCGGTTATTACATCAACTGTCGGTTATTACATCACCTGTCGTTTTTTACGTCAACTGTCGGTTATTACGTCAACTGTTGGTTTTTACGTCAACTGTCGGTTATTACATCACCTGTCGTTTTTTACATCAACTGTCGGTTATTACATCACCTGTCGGTTATTACATCACCTGTCGGTTATTACATCAACTGTTGGTTATTACATCACCTGTCGTTTATTACATCAACTGTTGGTTTTTACATCAACTATCGGTTATTACATCAACTGTTGGTTTTTACATCACCTGTCGGTTATTACATCACCTGTCGGTTTTTACGTTAACTGTCGGTTTTTACATCAACTGTCGGTTTTTACATCAGCTGTCGGTTTTTACATCACCTGTCGGTTATTACATCACCTGTCGGTTTTTACATCAACTGTTGGTTTTTACATCAACTGTCAGTTATTACGTCAACTGTTGGTTATTACATCAATATGATAAACTAATCACGTGTACTGTCCCTTTGTAAACATAAAAAACATCAAACTTATGTTGTACTACCAACTGACAACTGTTGTGATCCCAGCTATCTGTTCTACAAAGGTTAACCAAAGAACAATTGTCACTAGATATTTATAGAAGTGTTGTGAGCTATCTGTACAAATATAATCCATACACAGATGTCACTAGATATTTGTAAAATGATCTGGAGCTATCTTGTGAAGAAGGCTAACCACTGAGTAGCTGTCATACACGGCATTAATGGTTTGTCACTAGAGATGTGTGATGGAACGCCAACGGCAGTGTTTGTCAAGTAGCGGTTTGTGTCATCAGGCAGCGGTTTGTGTCGGGACGAGGCGGTGTTTACTTCTTGCTGCGGGAGCGGATGTCCATGGTGGCTTGCAGGATCTGACCCAGCTCCATCAGGTGCATCTGTTTGTTGCCCGTCGCCGCAGCGGCAGAGGAGTGTCGGCCGGCGTATCTGAAACAGCAGTGTGCAACAATTAGTGATATTAAAACCTTCTGGTATTTGTTTTAATATTACTTGCCATAAAGTCAATCCATTAAAAAAATATCACTGGCCATGTCTATAATTCACTGTAATTTACTGGCCCAAACTGAAAATCACTGGCCGTGTCTATAATTCGCTGCAATTTACTGGCCCAAGACTGAAAATCGCTGGCCGTGTCTATAATTCGCTGCAATTTACTGGCCCAAGACTGAAAATCACTGGCCGTGTCTATAATTCGCTGCAATTACTGGCCGTGTCTATAATTCACTGTAATTTACTGGCCCAAGACTGAAAATCACTGTCCATGGACATCGGACCACTGTATTCTAGAAGTGGTGCTGTTCTGCAGACACACAGCTGTTTTTTGATAACAATAACAATGACCTTATAGCAAGTACCGGGTAACACTTAAAAAATATTCAGAACTCTTACATTCTTTTTTTTTTTTTACTAAATGATGGTGTGATTTCCTATATAATATACATATATAATATATAGCTATAAATATTTTTTTCTGAAAAGGATTCCAAGGAAATCACACCAAACTTTCACAGGTTTATATGTATATATATATTGCCAAACTGGTCCCACTATTTTGTAATACAACCTACCCCCACAATATATCATCTACAATCGAATTCCGGCAAGATTCAAATACCAATAACGTTTTGTTTACAATGAATCTGCGCACGCATTAACCTTGAATGGGTAATAATATAAATAAATAAAACTTTGCACTAGGAAGAAAAAACCCTGCCAGATTGTGGATAAAAATTAACATTTAAAAAGTCTGAATGATACAGTTAATCTGCCGAATTTAATCGACCACGATATAAAAACAAGAAAAGTAAATTTTGCAAGTATACGTCCTAAATATTAATTGACAATAGCAGTATCGTATATTAACCGTCTTTTTAACTCTTAAAATATAATTATGAGGCACAGAACCGATAAATATTTTGATAGAACAATGTTGGGGAAAACATCACTAACGGAAACATGACATCATCGGGAATCGGTCATTTCAAGTAAACAGTCATACACAGCAACTGCAATGGTAACCATCACTAGAATACATTTGTTTATCTGTCAGACATTTAACAGCAAACATTCTCTTCTTTCACTGTTGTTAAACTCTGACAAAAAGAAAATTTACTTTACGGCACACTGACCATGCGGTCATATCATGAACGTTGTTATTACGATGTCTGGCTTTATATTATTATTTTATTCTTGATTGATCAGTAACTTCAGATGGTGTATTGTTGATAAATACGAAGTTACACAAATGCCTTCAATATATTTATTGACTGATAGCCCTAATTCGGTATGCAAATGTAAAAAAGAAAAAAATACAAAAAGAAGTTTGGTAATTTATAGCCCCCAAAATTGGGAATTTTCAGTGCCTTATACTTTTAGGGAGGTGCCGATATTCGGTACTGCATAAAGCCTGAATAAATCCCTGAAAACACAAACTTCATCAATACGACTGAATCAGTAACACTGCCAATAATACTGCGCGTGAGTAGGCCACTTTGGTTATATTTTGTGCCAACTCACTCAATATCGACATCCATGTTGAGCTTGCTGAAGATGGTGCGCACGCGCGCCTGCACGTACGTCCACGCGCCCATGTTCTTGTGCTCTTCCTGTGCCCACGTCAGTGTCGCCCGCGGGTACTTCTGGATCTCCGCCTTCACCAGATCAAATGGGAACGGTGTGATCTGCAACAGCAATACACTCAGAATTCGAAACCAGCCAAACAAGTATGATGATGTAACCACTAATATTTCAGTCACCAGATTTTCATATCCAATGGCCTAAATGTGCGATATGTAGTCAGGGCTGTACCTTGGTAAAAATCTAGGGGGTGGGGGGGGAGCAGTACTTTGAGGATGCGAAGCATTCTGGAAGTTTAGGTGGTCCGGGGCCATGCTTTTTCTGTGTAGGTATCAGTTTGGAAGGCATTAAACCCTAAGATGTGCATGTTATTTTCAGCTGTAAATTTTTTTTTTTTTAAATTAAAAAAAATATCTGCTGTAACTGACCTGCTGTAATTGACCTGTTCAATCCTGCAGTAACTGACCTGTACAATCCTGCAGTAAATGACCTGCTGTAATTGACCTGTTCAATCCTGCTGTAAATGACCTGTTCAATCCTGCTGTAACTGACCTGCTCAATCTTGAAGTAACTGACTTGTTCAATCCTGTTGTAACTGACCTAATTGATCCTGGAGTAACTAACCTGTTCAATCCTGGAGATTGCGATCTTGTCGACAAGTCCCTTCTGCTCGCGCTCCTTGACGAGCTCGTAGTACAGCTTGCCGGTACACAGGATCAGCTTGCGCACACCCTCAGGGTTCTCCGCTGCCGGCCCTGCCTCCGAGATTACCCGCCGGAACATCGTGCCCTCGTTCATCTCGTCGAAGCTCGATCGCGCCTCGGGTAGACGCAGCAGGCTCTTGGGTGTCATGACGACCAACTGCAACAGTAATGAATGTATGTCAATGCCAATGTTTTGAGACTGTTTCCTGTCAGGTAACCAATAAAGATTTTTCTAATTAAATAATGTTTCCGACGCGAATATAACAGTTAATAAGATTGTGTTAAGTGCATTATTAAAAAAAAATTAATAACTTTTTTTGAAGCCACTGCAATTGGCAAATCTAGTACTCACAGGTTTTCTGAATGGAAGCACGATCTGTCTTCTCATGGCGTGGAAGAAGTTGGCCGGTGTGGACAAGTTGCACACAATCCAGTTGGTCTCATGCAGCTGCTGAATCTCAAAGTTTGGTGTCTCCGGCTAAACACAGAAAACTTGTCATTCAACTACACTGTCTTAATAAGTGTCTGGTATTAAGTACTTTGAATGCCAACGATATGGTCAATATTTAATGTTAATGATAACAAGACATCATTCGAAATGGAACAGGCAAAGTTGGCAATTCAAGGATATATAATTAGGAGATCACCTGTTTCCATTTTTTACTTCGAGAGGGGACATTGTCTAACTGACGATGGAAGGTGAATGATCACACCAAGACGCGTTAGTGTCAAGGTGGTCATCCGCTTATCCACTGTCAATTAGACGATATCCCCTCAAGAAGAAAAAAATATGGAAACAGGTGATCTCCATTGTAAAATACCTTTTATCACTGAGGATTAAAAAGTAAACTAAACTTTAAAAAGTGAAAAATTACTGTATACTGTAATAATAATGCCGTTTTTCATTCAAACATTTTAAAAACCAACACCCATCACACTCTACCCCTTAACAAGCAAAACAAATTCAGCTCAGTGATTTAAAAACAGAGCTTTGCGGATGTACAAGGGAGGCAACTCACAGGGAAATGGTCTGGATCGTCATTGCTCATCTGTAGGAAGCGTTCGAGCCGTGCACTAGAATGTTCAGGACCCTGAAATACACACATACATTACTGTTATAGTACAACTCTAGAATGTTCAGGACCCTGAAATACACACACACATTACTGTTATAGTACAACTCTAGAATGTTCAGGACCCTGAAATACACACACACTCATATTACAATTTATTGTATTACAACACTAAGGTTATAACTATTAAAACAATTTTAAAATAAATAAATAATAATAATTACACTAAATATTTACCTTTATATTGCTCTAAAATAACAAATTATTACTACTAACGAACAAAATGAATTTATACAGAAAAACAAAACAAAACCACACACACATGTATAAACGTGATAGAAGTGTTACCTTCCACGTGATGGCATGAATTCTAAAATGTCTGCAGTCCACCTGCACTGAAATGACTTCTGCATTTAAAACACAGTTGTGCAATACGTACAATATAAAACTGCCATTCAGTTAGCATCATGTGTATGTTCCTCGTGAACTAATCTTCACTGTCACTTGCTGTTTCACTTGGCTGGGCCATTAACATATAAAATGAAAGCTTTGTTTCTGATAATTACCTCGATTCCTTTTCTTTCCCCATCCCCCTTCTTGCTTATCCACAACAAAATATTAACTCTCTGAGTGCTTATCACAACTATAGTCATGTGAACATACTGGTCCATTCTGTTATTCACAACAACCTTTTTGTGTGAACTGCCCATTTTATGTTTTAGTATCAAGACTATCTGTTTAAATATCACAATTTATTAACATTAAATAGAGGCACCAGTTGTTCGGTTTTTAACATTATTTAATCAGCTCTATGAGCATGTCTTGGAAATATTAATATAGCACTTATAGGATTAAAAAAGGGAGATTCTTACAGTTACTCCAGCAGCCTCTGTTTAAAGGGACACAACTGTGGTGAAGGGGAGAGCACTCACCATTCCCTCATAACCGTGTGGCAACAGCATGACGATGCCACTCTGCCGCACCCACTTGGCCTGGCCGCTCGAGATGAACTGGTCGATGATGCACTGAGCCGTGTTGGCGAAGTCGCCGAACTGCGCCTCCCAGATCACGAGAGCCGTGGGGTTAGACATGGAAAATCCCAGTTCAAAACCTGCAAGTAACACGTAACTCAAAACCTACACATAAAACATAACTCAAAACCTGCAAGTAACACTTAACTCAAAACCTGCAAGTAACACTTAACTCAAAACCTGCAAGTAACACGTAACTCAAACTGCGCCTCACAGATCATGAGAGCCGTGGGGTTAGACATGGAAAATCCCAGTTCAAAACCTGCAAGTAACACGTAACTCAAAAACTCAAAACCTACACATAAAACATAACTCAAAACCTGCAAGTAACACTTAACTCAAAACCTGCGAGTAACACGTAACTCAAACTGCGCCTCCCAGCTCACGAGACCCATTACGTTAGACATAGAAAAGCCCAGCTTAAAACCTGCAAGGAACATGCAACTCAAAACCTGCAAGTAAAACGTAACTCAAAACCTGCAAGTAACACGTAACTCAAAACATGTGACTAACACGTAACTCAAAATATGAAAGTAACATGTAACTCAAAACCTGCAAGTAACACATAACTCAAAACCTGCAAGTAACATATCAACACATAACTCAAAATCTGCAAGTAACATGTAATTCAAAATCTGCAAGTAACATGTAATTCAAAACCTGCAAGTAACATGTAACACAAACAGCACCTCCCAGATCACGAGTCGTTGGGTTAGACATGGAGTAGCCCAGCTCAAAACCTGCAAATAACATGTAACTCAAAACCTATATGTAACACGTAACTCAAAACTTGAAATAATGCGTTATAGGTAACTCAAAACCTGCAAGTAACAAGTTACACCAAACTCAAACTGGGCCTCCCAGATAATGGATGTAACATGTAACTCAAAATCTGCAAGTAACATGTAACATTAACTTAAAACGTGCAAGTAACACGTAACTTGTAACTCACAACCTGCAAGTAACATGTAACTTAAAACCTGCAAGTAACATGTTATTTAAAATCTGCAAGTAACATGTAACTTAAAACCTGCAAGTAACATGTAACTTAAAACCTACAAGTAACATTTAACTTAAAACCTGCAAGTAACACGTAACTCTAAACCTGCAAGTAACATGCAACTGAAAACCTGTAAGTAACATGCAACTGAAAACCTGCAAGTAACATGCAACTGAAAACCTGCAAGTAACATGCAACTGAAAACCTGTAAGTAACATGTTACACCTAACGCAAAATGGAACTTCAGATAATGCAACTAAAAATCTGCAAGTAACACAGTAAAAGATTTAGGATATACCCATGCTGTTTTCCTATCTGTAGAAAACATGTTCCAAAACTAGTATGAGAGAGAGAGAGAGAGTGTGTGTGTGTGTGTGAGTGAGTGAGTAAGTGTGTTTGTGTCTGTGAGTGTGTTTGTGTCTGTGAGAGTGTTTGTGTCTGTGAGAGTGTTTGTGTCTGTGAGAGTGTTTGTGTCTGCGAGTGTTTGTGTCTGTGAGAGTGTTTGTGTCTGTGAGAGTGTTTGTGTCTGTGATAGTGTTTGTGTCTGTGAGAGTGTTTGTGTCTGTGAGTGCGTATGTGTCTGTGAGAGTGTTTGTGTCTGTGAGAGTGTTTGTGTCTGTGAGAGTGTTTGTGTCTGTGAGAGTGTTTGTGTCTGTGAGAGTGTTTGTGT
>JAUTBW010032335.1:0-11336 GCA_032361425.1 Peltospira smaragdina
AGTTCTGAGTCTGTGTTTGTATGTGCTGTGTACACTAAGTGTCAGTGGCCCCTCCAATAATCACAAAACAAACACCTCAAAGATATTTATGTATGTCTACATATTTGTACTGAAGATTGGTCAGTTTTTATTAACCTTTGTCTTAAGCCACTGACTTTCCCATAACTATAAATTTGATATCAATAAGATGGAATATAATATTAAATATGAATTCTTCTTCTTTATTTATATATATTTTTTAAACAAAAAAACCAACTTATTTTTACTATAAATTGATATATCCTAAATATATTTTTAGATATTTTGAAATAATAGAATGAAATGTTTTGATAAAGCCGCTTACATTAAATTTATCAATTAATATTAATATATTTATTACAAAAACATCTGCACAAATAGAAGTGAAATAAATGCTGAAGGGTAACATATTTAATTAACAAATCTGGATAAGGATATTGTTGGATCGATCCCACCAAGTGGACACATTGAATTATTTTTAATTCAAACCAGTGCTCCACAATTGGTCATGTTGTATCCTGTGTTATAAAAGATCCCTTGCTGCTAATAGAAAAGAATAGCCAGTGTGGCAAAAGTATGTTTCTTTTCTCATGATCAATTTTCTCATTAACAATATAATATTTCTGATCATGCCCTAAATAAAATGTGTGTGTGGCATTAAACATGACACACTCAACATACTTTTTATTACAGTTATGTCATCATAGCTGTGATGCATGAATGGGTGTCAGAAAAAAGGTGTAAAATAAAATGATTAAAGGGAAAAAAATTAAATGTTGTAAAAACACAGTAGCTGTGATGCAGTCAACATACAGAGTTCACCTTGCCCATAGCCAAATTAGCCATTTGCTAGTTTTTATTAAAAGTGGCTACATAATTTAACATTTGACTAATAAAATATTGGTTAAAATAGCCATTTTAGAAGAAATTTCATACAAATTTACTACATATTTGTAAAGTGGCTAATAAAATATCTACCCAGGGTGAGTACTGACACATTTAAGTTATTCCTGTGTCATCACGCATATAGTTAAGAGCCATAAAACTGAAAAGTGAAGGAAATGAAATGCTTTATTTAAAAACACACTCAACTCATTTTAATAACTATTATACAGCATCATTTGGTTAAGGATCATTCGGATGAGAGAAGAAACCTGCTGCTACCACCAAGGCGACCACAAGATGCTTAAATGAAGGAAGTGTTTACTCAACGACGCACTCAACACATTGGTATACGGCTATCGGGCATCAGGCATATGGTTAAGGACCATGTAGTTACAAAGGAAACCTGCTGCCACCACATAGGCTATTCATTCCAATCAGCAGCAAGGGGTCTTTTATATGCGAGTGAGAAATAGTCCAATGAGTTCACCATGTGGGAACGATCTGACGACCCACCACACCATGAGCGAATGTGCTTACCACTGTACATGATGCTTGAAGCAGAAAACATCACACAAAGCTTTCCTGAATGTTAGGAAATTGTGGTAATGATCCATGTTATTGCTGACAGAAATGCAAACGTCATGGTTAGCAGAATCTACAGCGGTGTAAGCTCTGTGGGATAATTAATTAGCTACAAATGTCATACAGGTGAACACAATCAATACAGGTCTTCTGTACAGGAGTGAATTAAACAACAAAAACGAGCAAATCTGAGCACTGAGTAATCTATCTCAACTATAAACTTTGAACCATTTTAGTCTTACTATACTGGCTTATCTATATGCTATTTACTCAAATATGGAGGTAATGACAAAGCGCCTTATTATATACAGATATACAATTTATTTACTTGATTAGTTTTGTCAGAGTTCAGAAACAATTGAGGCTGCTATCATTTGAAACTATATAAAAACACACAAGGCTAAAATAACTAATATGACACAACAGGTTTTTTTCCCCAACCCAATATTGTAACTGTATCTTTTTTCTTGTCTTTTTTTTTTTGAAGACCTATGGCTTGAAAATGTAAATGTTTCGTGTTATTAAAGTGTTGGTTATAACTGTGTGTATTTTTTATACTGTTTTGTCATTCAAATACACACAATCATGTTTATTTCTGACCCAAGCATATTGGCTGCTGAGGGTCAGACAAAGGTGTAAACCATCCAAGCATGCATTCACCCATCATATTTGTCCTGGAATCATTGTTCATTCATTATAGACACCTCAATTGTCTAGTGGTGTGCGTGCCCACCTGACATGCAGTCACTGATATAACCGTTAATAAAAATGTGTTGAAGGCATCGTTAAAAAAATAATTAATATTTTAAAAAATATATATCATTGGTCAGGTGCCTTGATAGACTGGTGATGAATGTACGCACCTGACACACCGTCTATTTCAGACTGATCCCTGTCAGGTAGCCACTAGGGATATTTTAATAATTAAAATGCTTTCGACACCACTAAACCCATTAATAAAAATGTGTTGAGTGTGTTATTAAATAAATAACACACAAAACACACACACACGCTCACTGGTCATGCCAAAGGTTGGATCATTGATAATCTTGCCCGGACATTAATCCGGACATTAATTAGATGCAGGCATATAAACAGTGTTTGGCACCGGTATCTACCTTGATCTTTGTCCAGCCTATCCATCCAGAATAAAGCTCTGTGGTAGAGCATATCCTCATGGTGTGGTGGGTCATTAGATCGAATCAAAGGAAGGAAGGAAATGTTTATTTAACAATGCACTCAACACACTGGTGTACGGTTATATGGTGTCAGACATATGGTTAAGGACCATGCGGATAGTTA
This sequence comes from Peltospira smaragdina, assembly GCA_032361425.1. Taxonomy (NCBI): domain Eukaryota; kingdom Metazoa; phylum Mollusca; class Gastropoda; order Neomphalida; family Peltospiridae; genus Peltospira; species Peltospira smaragdina. The sequence continues at coordinate 2,788 of JAUTBW010032335.1, forward strand.
GAGAGGAAACCCGCTGCCACCACTTCATGGGTTACTCTTTCCAATTAGCAGCAAGGGATCTTTTATATGCTCTATCCTATAGACAGAACAGCACATACCATGGCCTTTGATATACCAGTCGTGGGACACTGGCTGGAATGGAACATAGCCCAACGGGTCCACCATGTGGGATCGATCCAACGACCCACCGCACCATGAGTGAACATGCTTACCGCTCTTAGATCAAATCCTTCTAATGGACATATAGTCATTTCCTGTTCAAGTAAGTGCTCTATAGCTACTGCAATAAAGGCTGTAGTTTGTACTATTTTGAATATTGGATGGTGCATATAAAATGTATTATACTGCTAATCAGACAGAGTAGTCCATAAAATAGCAGCAACGGGTTCCTCTCTCATTACCTTAGTGGCTGTAACCAGATGTCCTATAACCATAAATAAATGTAGGTTAACCTAGCTTCCTCCCATATGTGGTGAACATGTATTGCTTATAATACAGTTTGCAAATGGTATTCAGGTTCTTAATGTAAATATTTTGTTAAAAAAACCCAATTCCTTATTTGTTTGTTTTGTTGTTGTTGTTTAATTATCTTATTTAAAAAAAAATATAATAATAATAATAATCACCCACCATTAATTTTTTAAAAATTTATTGTGGATTTAGAAAGCCAATTACCAAACCGATTCATAAAAACTAGGTCAATATCAACATGAAATAGGTAATTAACACTGGCAGTCTGTCCTTGATATGGATTGGCAACAAAATTTTATGAGGAACATTAAAAGACGATGCACAGCCTAAAACCTCCAGTCATCAGATAACCAAATGCAATCAAATCACCAACTGGGTGACGTCAATATTAAAAGATAATAGAGTTAGTCACCCAAACAAATTTAATTTGGGCCACCTTCTGGAACATTATACTATATCACCATTCAGTCAGATAATGCTTCAAAACTAGCCATAGTAGTTCAGTGTCCTTGCCACCATTCATTTTTTATTATTTTTTTATTTTTATTTTTTTAAAACAAAACTTACAGCATCTGAACAGTTATACCAATCATTTGATATAAATTAAAATAATTTGGTTAAAATGCACTTACAGAGCAAGCAGTTATAGCGCAAGACTATCTAAAATACAGGACTGCTAGCCCCTCCAACCAAGTCAGGAAGGATGGGCAATGGAGAAATGGGGGGAAGGATTATTGTTACGATAATCAGTAATGAATAGTGTTGTTGCCTAGTCCATGGACTACAGGTTAAGTGAGAAATTTTTTTTGGCTATTATAATTTGAAATATCTGTAGTAGGAAAACTATAGATAGCTTATAAATAATAATGCCATAATTAATTTCTTATAGTGAAGGTTAAAAATAATGGCACAATGCTATTTAAAGGTGATTTTGATGTACAGTTTTAAATGATTCAGCCAAATATAAACAGGATATTTTGACATTGGCCAAAATGTGGTGGGGGGGGGAGGGGAGAGAGAAGAGAGAGAAATAAAAAGAAAGCAAGAGTGCAGGAGGAATGATATTTTTTGTGTTTAATTTTAAGAGAAAACCAATATTCTTAGGAACTTCATAATGAGACACTGCATCCACCAGCACCATCCACAAGACAACCATTCCCAAATCTGCATAGGATATAATCCAATGGAATTTACTGTAATGGATGTACTTATGAACCACTACCAAATCAGTTGTGATATCAGGTGTTCATGAAAAGGGGCAATATCCTGTCCCACCATTGTTACTCATCATAAGCACAACCCACACAGCTGTAAAATCCTATAAAATGCTAAATATACAGACGTTACCCTAAGTCAAATTAGGATATTGTATCAGACAAGATTTTTGCAAATCGTATTGTGAAATACAGCAATTGAAACAACAGTTATGGAAAACTGGCTAAAAGAATATATTTCTTAAGAGGTTTTAGTACACTGACCAAGTATCAATCAGGTATTTGTTTTTCTTCTTGTGAATTTTGGAATAGTATAGTTAATTCTTTAATATTCAAAGTAAATGGTATTAGCACTGATTAAACAATGTTAAAATCATGGTAATCATATTTTCTATTTGATATCATTATTTTGTGATATTTAAAGAAAAACACTACCACCAAAATATATAAAAGGAGAGTCCTAAAAATAACTGATACACTGCAGAAATGGACATTACATGCCTGATGGGATTAATATCCACATTAAAATGTCTGATGGGATTAATATCCATATTAAAATGTCGATTAAGTTTTTACTTCTTTTTCTCTCTTACTTTTTTATATCTTTTTTTAAACTGTGAAATCAACTGACATACTGAAAACTAAAAGCCTTGAAATCTGGCTTACATTTCAAATTTAAATCTATATTAAGACCACAATGACCGACTAAATCGATAGTAAACCATAACTGCAATGTAGGGTAATATCCAGTTAAAGTATGCCTGATTAAACCAAATGACATCTGCAGTCATCAACGTGTTTAAAAAAAAAAACAGCTATAAAGTTTGATGTTCAGGCTAATGTAAGGCAATATATAAATGGAAATCACTGGTTTATGTCTTCAATGTACTAGTAGTATACAATATGGGTTGAATCTGTTTCAGAGGATACTGTTATTTGTATAGGGAGATTTTTTGTTGTTGTATTTAAAAAAAAAAAAAAAAAAATGTTAATTTAAAAAAAAGAAAAAAAGGAAAAAGATTTGTAATCATTTGTATAAATTTTAAAAAGTAATTTTTACTAATCCACTTACTACAAAATTTTAAATAAGATCTATACCTAGTAATGGCATAAAACATATTTTACTTCTTGTTTAAATATACAGTGGCACATCGACACATATACTGATGAATGTGCCAGCATGACAAGCAATTGACCTAAGATCAACTCCTGTAGTGAGCCACTAGGGATTTTTCTAATTAAAAAAATTTCTGACGCCAATAGAAACATTAATGAATAAAGTTGTGTACATGGTTAAATAAATATTATTACTGTTATCAAATATGCAATTTTCATTGGGTTATTGAATCTTAATTATAAAGTTGTTTTCTGTTGGAACTATCAAACTTATATTCTGTGTCTACGTGCAACTTCTCTCTTGCTTTTCATTTCACGGAAGGTGCAATACGTCAAATCCTCCATCGCAAGAAAACGAGATCTTCTCATTTAATACGGGGAGTGACAAAACCAGTCGCAATGTCATTGTGAACACAAATGTATTGATTTCCAATATCACGGATATTTCCCCATAATTGCAACACAAACTAAGCCTGGAGCTACGAAAGCCTACGATCGTACATAGTAATTACAAAACAAGGACCATTCTTCCTCATGGTCCAGCACACACAGGGAAGGGCAATCCCCCAATTTAAACTATTTGTGACATTTGCCAGTGCCACACAATGGTGGAATCTGTGTGCACTGACAACTCACATTACAATGGCCGTGTCAGACAAACATAGCAAGCCATTCCAGAACTTCCGCCAAAACGTCAGTAAATATGCGATAATTTGCTAACGTTTAATAAAGGTGGCTCTTATTGCACCCGGCAAATTGTTTCACACTGTGTCACAGCTTGCAGAAAGAAGTAATAAAGGCAATAAGCAAAGGAGACAAATCTGTGAAAGGCACCAAGCAAATGAATTGCAGGTCTTGGAGGAATGATCCAGACTCAGTGGCACTGTGTTGTTAGGCCATCCCATCAAATTCCAGTCTGAGAATTGTTCAAGATTCACATTCCTGTGCCTACTGCAACCCAAAATATACAGTATATTTCTATATATTTAATTACATTATCAGAAAGAGAGGTGTTTTATTCAAAGACACACTCAACACATTTTTATCTACAGTTATATGGATTCAGACACATGGTTAAGGACCATCATGATGACCTGAAACCCACTATCGCCATATGGGTTACTCTTTCTGTTTACCAGCAAGGGATATTTTATATGCACCAGCATGGCACATACCACAGCCTTTGTCAAACCAGTTGTGGAGCACTGGTGGCCAGAACAAGACATAGCCTAATGTGTTCATTAGGTGGGAATGATCTGATGACCCATGGCACTGTCAGTGAACAGTCTACGTCTGAGCTATGTCCCCCTCTTGACACTATCCAGTTACTTAAAATTTCAACGTATTTAATAACACTATCATACATTTTGCTAATGATTTTGCCACTGAAAATTTAACACCACCAGTGGCATATACATAGGGACTGTTCTCAAACCAAATAATCATAAACCAGATTATTACACCACTATGCACTGCACCTTTTCGAGTATAATTGGGAATAACCGAAGCAATCAATTGTATGATTTACGATATATGGCAGCAAAAGCTGCAACTCCATTGTTCGCCTGCATGTCAAAACCTCTTGTTAAATTGGTGAAGAAACTAGACTGCTAATGTGTCATAATGAGTACCAAGATAACTAAAATGTTTCATTAGTGTTGACCAATAACCTAGTAATAAGGACCAAGGGCAGTAGTTTGGGTGAACTCTGTGACCACTGTAGGCCTGAAGATACCATTAGAATAGCCAATTATGTCATCAGCATAGCCAATTACATCATTAGTCTAGCAATTTATTTAGCAGATGACTCACATGGGTATGCATATATGAATCTGATTTTGACTCACGGTCCTTCGTGATGGTTTCATCTACAACATTATTGACATATTCACTAATGCCTATTATCTGACTTTTAAATTTTATCTATGCAACTTTTATGATGGTTTATTTAGAGCATCACTGATGTATTTTACCAATGTCAGGGTTCTGAGACCTTATTCACAGACAAGTGTAAAGTTATGCTTCACACGTAACGTAACTTTTATGTCTGATCATTAGCTGAAAGTAGCGCTTCTGACGTCACGGACCAATGGTTAAACATATACTTAGTACCTAGTTTCGAACATAAATTTACACCCTTTTGTAAATAAGGCCCCTGGGTTTTAAAACCTGTATCTAGGCAAATCAAATGTGATAATTTCATTAAAACATCATTGATATATTTGAAACCTTTTTGTCGAGTAAATAAACATTGAGTTCTTATTACTGTAGATTTATTATTTATTACTTCATCTTTGTTTTTGTTTTATTTGTGTGTTGTGTTTTTGTGGTTTTTGTTTGTTTTTTGGTTGATGTTGGTGTCGTTATTGTGTTATTCCTTTTACGTATAGTATGACTAAATTACAAGTTTAACTTAGCCATTTTGACACTGATTTAGGAAATTTAATGTAAAACATAAAAATATTATTACATTTACCAAATATTCTAATATGTAAATTTTAAAAACTAAAATATACAACTCAAATTGCAATAAAAAGTATCTGTATAAAGGTTTCATTTTTAAATACCTTTTTCCAGCAATTGATAATTAACATATTCCAAAATATGTTTTAAACATCTTGTATGGCATATATCATAAACTGATTAATCATTTATTTGAATACAATTTACAGAGATGTGTTTTAAAACTGTTATCTTTTTCTTGAAATATAAATATTATATGACCAAAAATAGCTATAATACTTTACATATTTACAGTACTCCAGCATTGGCACTTTAATTTTAAAACAAAATAATTGCTTAAAGCAAAATATTGACTATATCTTTTGCCTCTATTCTGTTTTGAATGCAGACCTAAACTTGTACTTCATCAGATTCTCTGCCCTTGGCACAGTCATCTCATCGCATAAATAATTCAGACTAAGGATGGTTTTTTTTCCTTCTTCTTCCCTTCTTGCCTCAAAGTTGCATAGCCAACCGAAGCTAATTTTCAATGTGGTTGCCTGTGATGTGCATTATGTTAATGGCAGTATTTTTGTTGCAGAAACAAGAGAAAACATAAATAGGTGGAATGAGCGCTGCTAATAGCCAAGTACATGCCATGCTCTGCAGTTTTATGATTAAGACTTGTATAAGCTGCAGTGTAGTCAAAAGCCTTAGCAGCAGCAGCAGCTAGAATATTGATTCTTACCCAACAAATGCTGAGTGGGTGTTCATTAATACGCTTTTTTCTCAATTTATTTTCAATTGGACATGGCTAAAACTAATCCCAACAGCTAAATATAATGGTGACCATTTTAGTCAAGGTATATATCTAAGTAAGAGTGCTTTTAAACAATATATTACCTACCATTGAATAAGCAGTCACTTGGAAAAGCCGTGTGGATAATATGATGTAAACAAAAATGTCTTGATACCAGAAGTAAATAAGCAACAGAAATGGATAGTGTGATTTAAAACAACTTAGTAGCTAATAGTACTGTATGTCAAGTACACAACTATCTTAAAATCAAAAAGGAAAGTATATAGACAAGAACAGATTTAGCTTTATGGCAACATAATAACTAATATAAAAAAATTAAGAAGAAAATTAAATAGAGAGACTGCGGGGTTGGTCTATCTAATAAATATCACCCTACACATGAAGCTAGTTTTTTTACCAGTTGGCTACATTTTGGTAGCACAACAGTAGCAGTGGACCAATGGGTTATGGTCTATCTAACAAAGATCACCCTACATATGATAATAATAATAATAATAAAATATTTAATGAGGCACTCTACATTGTTATATTGGCATTGGAAATATTGAAGAAAAAACCCACCTAGTAGCTACATGTTAGGGATCGATCTCAAATCGACCGCATATCAAGTGGGCATGTATACCATTAGACTATTGAGGTGATCCCCTACATATGAAGCTAGTATTTTTACCAGTTGGCTACATTTTGGTAGCACAACTGCAGCAGCAGACAAGTAAACTGACAGTGTGAAATGTCATGGCACTTGTGCTGATTTCCTTGGGGACTGTCAATGATATAAGGTGGTCGTATGTCTGGTCCCCGGCTTCCAGCTGTCAGGAATAACGACAACAGTGGTGGAAAAAGCCCACCACCATTTACCTACAAATTGCTAATGCTGTTTTATATATATACTTATTTGGGTGGGGGTATTGGTGGGGGGGGGGTATTGATGCATTTTTTAAATTTATCTTTTATTTAACAAAAAAAAAAGAAGAAAAAAAAAGAAGTAAACAACATGTTTGTTGTTGTTCTTTTTAAAGCTTTTCTTTAAAAGTTTGGATTTAAAAATACTTTGATCAACTATTAAACAATAGTGGACTTATTCCAGCCAGTGTTCCACAACTGATACATCTATCGCAGTGGTATGTACTATCCTGTCTGAAGGATAATTCACATAATAGCCTTATTGTTAATTGGAAAGAAATGCTTATATGGTAGCAGCAGATTTTCTTTCTCATATGAATGGTCCTTAACCATAATTATGTCCAATTCTATATATACATAATTTAAAATGTATTAAGTGTTTTATGAATAAAACACTTTCTTGAACACAAGGCCTACAACTTACACCAAAAATAAGTAGTAATGCAACATTAAAAATAAGAATAATAATAATACAAATGTAAAATTTAAAAAAAAAAAAAACAAAAAAACAAAAAAAAAAAATCCCTACACTCAATCTTTTTGGACTTTTCTTACTTCTGAATTTTCATGATGTATTATTGAAGGAAGGAAGGAAGGAAGGAAGGAAGGAGAAAAAATTAGTTTCTTTTAATGGTGCATTCAGCAGTTAAATGATGTCATACATAGAAATTATTATTGAGAAAATAAACAGAATATTTAAGCTAAAGACAGACATACAGATTGATGTACAGACATAAACTGATAAATTGATGAAGGTAAGTAGGTAGGTAGTCAGACAAGAGGTAGATAGTAGGTAGGTTGGTACATCTTTAAATGGGTAGGTGTATCTGCAGCATGACAGACAGACAAACAGCCAGCCAGCCAGCCAGACAGGCAGACAGGCAGAGACTGAGTTAGATATTACAGTTATAATGTTGTTTTCTATGGGAGGTTTTCCAATTGACAGTTACTACAACACACCAGTCTGAGCATGCTAAGTGAAAGATACCCCTGAAATGGACACCACCATGTCAGTGTACCTATCACAGGTAATAAATCATGAAACCAACAGCCCTTCAGGTGATCAATATTGTAAACGAAAGGTGCAAAATATCACGTTTCAAACTGTGACTTTGAATAGTTAGTCTTAGTGGAGTTGTCTTTCCTATCACAAACCCAGTTGGATAATTTCAGCTGCATTTAATAATTTGTCATTAAAATACCAAACATTTTAACCTTGTTATTACTGAGTCTTAATGAGGCCATATATATTACCTGTGAGTCATACTCGGGTATATGTTTAACACATATAGGTTTGTATAGAAACTGACAAAGCAAGAAATTGCTTAACTGCTTCAGGCAGATGACTAATTCTCGGCTTGCTATTTTAGTTTGAAATTTTAAATTAATGCCCCAAATGACTTTAAGTATATGAACTTATGGTATTAGCAAGAAATTATCCACCAATAATATAGCAAGCTTATATCAATGAAACTACAAACTGGTTGCATAGATTTTATGCTAACACACACACACACACACACACACACACACACACACACACACACACACACACACACACAAACACACAAAAAACCAAAACA
>JAUTBW010032446.1:0-11335 GCA_032361425.1 Peltospira smaragdina
ACACACACACACACACACACACATATACAGGTATGAAACGGTCACTTAACCTGCGTAGTAGGCTACTTCACCACATTCTTTCACAAGCAAAATCACTAGACCTAACCAGCTCGAAGTACCGTTATTCGATACACACAAGAAAACTGCCTGGGGCAAGACGACAATGCAGATACCAAACATTATTATATCGATGTTTACACAATACTGTCCTGATATTTAAATACAACACTTACCTTCAACTGACATGCACGACTTAGACCGTATACTGGGCTTCTGTTTGCCATATCTTTGGTAAAAAGACAATGATGTTTGTTGACACCATACACGTGCCCTGACCGATGAACTAATCAACTGCTGTGTAATACAACAATATCTATTTGACCAATCAAAAAACACTTGTCAGCAGAGCTAGTTCAGAGAGCGGAATATTTTGAAGTTGTCGAAAGGAAAAACAGTGCGTCCAACAAATTACGCTTCTGTTGCAAAATTATAAATACTTAAGGTCACATTTAATTAATGCAATATAACCGTAAGAAATTTAGTTTATATCCGTTTATTCTACTTTCATTAGAAAAAAGGTAAAATTAAACGCTGAAGGATTTTGTTTTGCCAGCTTCCGCGTTCCGGTCTTTGTAAAAATAATGCTGTTCTGAGTGTTCAAACACAATAATAACTAAACAAGCTAACACTGAATACAATATATAAACTATATAACTGATAAACATCTTAAATTTGCTTTTAATTTATTTTGCCTTATAATTAAAATATCGTATCATTACTCATTTTCAACAGATGCATGATTCTGACTTCAGATTAAGAACTAACTTCAGATTTATTATCAAAGTTCGGTAACATTTGTTTTACAATGACTGGGCAGGAGTGGAACTGATAAGTGAATAATTCAAAAAGAACTCTTCGCAGTTGAGAGCAAAAATTAGAGAAAAAACCTACGGATGTTTGACCTTTCATAATCAAAATAAAACAAGAAAACAGCACACCAACCAGTGGTTAAAATTATTTCTTCAATATTAAATAGTAGCTAGTCCCAGAATGAGTCGATCATTATTTATTTGATGAAATTTTATGAACCATTTTAATTTCTAATGCAAATCAGATTAAGAGATTCACCCATATTGTTAACCCTGCTATCAACTCGGTCTTCACCACCACACACTTATATACGCCAAAAAATAAGAATAAGAATAAAGATTTTTTTTTTTTTGCCACTAGTTATTTTTATATTGTCAGTTTCTATTAAAAATACACTAAATACTACATTATTTTATCACTGTAAGCTGTGTAGTAGAGCTTGAAATACAAATTTAAATGAATATTTTAAATTTTAATGCAAACTTCTATTTTCAGAATATTAATGAAGAATGGTGTCAGCTCTAGTATTGAAAGCTGTACATTGTATAATTCTTGCCAATATTAGTCAGATAGGTAATTTTTTAATATTTACACAGGTGTTTTCTGTTTTGATTTACAAAATAAAATAACTAACTAAAATAAATATGTACATCTTGTTTTTAGATGTTCAATTTTTGTATGTTTTAGATGTTCTTCTAATGATGCACAAAATTATAATTACTCTGTTATAGACTTTATACAGAGATGGTAAAAAAACCCATACCATACTCCCTTTGATTTTTTATCTTTACTTTTACGTTTTTCTTTCATTTCTCCCTTTTATTATTTTTCTATTATGTACTCTTTTCTTCTTTCATTCTTTTCCAAAAGAACATTTACCCTTTCTTTGTTTTTATTTACTTTCTATTAATTTCCTTTTATTCTTTTCCCCTTTTTCTTACTCCTTTTTTTCTTTCATTCCTCCTCTCTCTTTCGTCTTTCAACTGTTTTTATTTTGTCACAGAGGTCACAAATTTAATAATAATTACCTTTCTTCTTTTTCAGCTGTCGATGTTAAACGCTCTAATAAAACATATCATAACTACACACATTGCTTTTTTCCCAAGTTCTGTCATAATAGCAGCTACTGCATTCCAGAGAATACAGGAAAACATTGTGACCTCTGTCATGACAATGAAGGGCATGAAGGTACAAATGTATTAATAAGTTAAATGTTTTAAAGTTACTTTGTCGAGATTATTATTATTATTTAAACATTTAGAAAAGATGATCCAGTCATGTTATGTCCAACTGGCGCGCTCCAAACCAGACTCGTTACGCTACTATTGCTATCTAGGTCACACACAAATGCTCTATTTTAGTACATGTTCTTTCATGGAGAGACCGACCTCGCTTAAACAAAATGAAAAAAATAAATAATAACTGTACTGTACTGTACTGTACTGTACTGTAGTACTTGTATGTTGTATTAGTAACCAGTGTTAAAACATAGTAAAATCAACAATGTAATTTTAAAGAAGCAAATTTGTTTTTGAGAAATCTTGCCATGTGATATAATATTTGCCTAAAATACTACTAAATAAACTCTCTGTGCATCAGTGTTAACACAAAATATTTCTGATGTTATATGTTTAATTATGTTATTTAAAATATATTATACCATAGATGATTCCCATTTCTGAATGCATGACTCCCAAAATAAAACCCTGTGAGTCATGATGACTCTAATTTTTCCAGATACTAGATAGAACCCTGCTTTAGAAGTGCTTCTAAACAATGTTCATCAGACAATCAGTTCACAATTATGCATTCTCACAATGATTTTTTTTAATGAAAACCCCATTCCAGTTTGTGTTCACTGCAAATTTAAATGTGAGGTTATTTTTTATCCCACATAATAAGATCCCTTGCTGCATTATAGTCCACCATGTGATGTCAGCAGGCTACAAATGTGATTATCTCAAAGTATTTCTTTTATTATTTGTTTTTAATGAGATATTAAATGATCATTAAATATAAGTATCTCACAAATGTGCTCAAAATTTTAACCAACTTTGGATAGATTATCTTTAGGCACATTTATATGTAGTTTTTAAATTAAATATTTCTCGATGTTCATAATCATTCATTTTGTTCAGTTTTGTGTCGTGATTTGCTATACAAATTTCAGAAATTGCTGAACAATTCTGAATAATTAAAAAGTATATATTCATTATTTTAAAAAAATAAAATGATGTTCAAATACAAATGTGACTGCATTTTTAATTTACTCTCAAACTGTCTCAATTAACATTTAATGTGTTAATATTTGTTACTGGCAAATGCTAGTCTATATATTCCAGACTAATTGTTAACCACAGAGGAATTTCCCTTTGTTTCAGTGATTCTTGAAGATGATGATCTCCATGATATCAGTGAAACTGTGTGTCCCCCATGTTTTTTCCCCCAGAACTGCATCAGCTTGGCAAAATGCAAACCTGGCACTTCAGGCAGAAACTGTGAACGCTGTGGGGCAATGTCTGGTGATAATAAAGGTATGATAGGTACCTCAGTTTGCCAACCCTGAAAGAGTTTGCTGGGTGAAATTTGTTCAGTAATGCATCTCAATGTGTTACATGTCACTGAATAATAATAGTTTTTTTAATTTAATGACACACTAGATAGTTATATTGGCATTCGAAATAATTAAATGAGAAAAAAACCTTGTAGTTACCTGACAGGGATCAATCTCAGATCACTGAGACATCACTACAAAAAAGAATAATTTAACAAAAGTTGATAATCATTTTAACTTTTGTTAATCAAATTATAAAAATAAAATTAAACTGGTTTCTCACAAATTTATTAAAAAATATGCTAGCTGAATGTATTTAAAACTGGTAAACTTTTTTTCAAAGAGACAAAAAAAGACACTGAACATTGTTTCATTTGGAAATGTTTGGCAATGATAAAGGAAGAGTTTATTCAATATTGTAGATAAATAATCAGTGAATAAAATATGTTACATTCATAAATTTCTGTTATAATGATGTAAGAATTGAAGCATTTTTTTATATGAATATTTTTTCAGGTTATCATTTGGTTGGAAACTCATGCACAAAATGTCCACCATTTCCATGGTCTCTTCTTGGACTTATTGTTTTTGTGGGATTATGTTCGTCAAGTCTTTATATCAATGGATTTTCCAAATCAATATTTACTAAGGTAAAACTAACAGGGTGTACAATAGTGATAGAAAACCAAAGTACAAAAATAAAATATGACGTAATTGTAGTCAATAAGCCAGATATGATGAAAAGTGCAGATATTGCAAGTAATTTGGCCTTATATTTATTTTATTTAAGTTTATAATCATAAAATAACATGAAAAGAAGATAAATTAAGAAAACAAAATTGATAATAACAATAAAAGTATTAGATAAATTACAAATTTTAAAGTAATTTTATAGTACTTGTATTAAAAAAATTGTTACTCATTTATAAAATTTATAAAATTTATTAAATAAAATAATATGTATTTAATGATAATATTAGTAGTTATATCAGTGACTGTTTATATTTAATAAAATAAATTGAAATTTTTTAAATTAAAAAGTTAATTAGTTCACTAATAAACTGAATCTAGCACTCTCACCATAGCCCACATTTTAACTGCCATCTATCAACACTACAATTTTTGTCTATATTTTCACCTATATATAACATAGCATCACTTGCAATAAATAACAGGACAGCAAATATTTACCTGCTGTATACCATTATTAATGCAATCATAACATATTTACATTTCAGCTGAAAATCCTATTGGATTTTTGTCAGTTTCTGATGATTTCTTTCCATGTTAAAGTCCATTGGTCTGATGCAATGATAGTTTTAGGTGAAATTATGAAATTTTCCTCATTCAACACCGACGTAATAATTGTAGGTGAGTTGAATTTCTGCATTTGATCAGGATCGGGAAACATATTTTCATGTCCACATACTTCCAATGTTGCACACCCACCTGCACATGTTGCTATCTCTGAAATTTGTGTAACAAATCACAACATGTTAAATAAATTGTTTGCTGGACTATTAAAAAAATAATAATTAAAGATCAGTACGAACTGACAGAAACAAGTTATTTGTGACAGTTACATGTGAAAATTGGATATTAGGAATTAAAATTATGAAGCATTTTCATAAAATTTAAAAAAAAAAAAATGGCATACTGCAATATTAATATGGCTTTCAACATGGAGGATGGCCTGACTGCAATGGAGTATGTTTTATTTGATAGATTGCCTTTTGAGTGGGACAGTTTACCATCACTTCTTGGAATGGTTCACTTCAATGATGATACCAGTGACTGCCTTATCTGTAGGAATATATCTTAACAATCGAGAGGTAAGCAAAAATTAGGAAGGAAGAAAATATTTTATTTATCAAGCAGCCCATTTTGATTACAATATGTGGCATCAGACATGTGGTTATTTAGATGAGAGAGGAATCCCACTGCGGTCACAAGGACCAGTCCTTCTGATTAGCAGTTACTGATATTTTTTTATGCCACAAACTTGATAGCACATAATTATCATTGTATTTGTTATATCAGTTGGGTTCAACAGATGGGAATGGAATAATAAATAGAGGCTATTTCATGTGTGTTTTTTTTTTAAATTTATCGAATACGATTTTTATGTCAACGAGTGATGTGGAAAAAGTATATTTTCATGAATCGTGAAGCAATGAGTGAAAATACAAGTTTCGCACATCACAAGTTGACATAAGAATTGTATTCGATAAAATAACATGAAATGGTATATTTATTATATACATCATTCATAAAAATATAAATAAATTCATTAAAAAATAACTAGTAACAGAGTAATAAAAACAGAATAACCCTTCGCGAACTTGACAACACTGACTACCCAATGACGACAAGCTCCTTACGCGAAAGAAACCAAATATATATATATATACTAATTATTTATCGAAGCATGCTGAAATTATATGAACAGTTACAAACACTGTAATTTATATTTATTATGTTTTTCAGTGGTTATTATTTTTAATTTAAATAATTAAACACATATTGATACATCACATATAGAAGATGTTAATTACATCTAGAAATCTCAATAATCCTATGTTTAAGGGAGGTAATTCAGTTATGAACTTGTTAATCTTATGAACATAGTTCTGGCCAAAAATGTGAATATCACTTTCATATTTTCACTGCAGCCAAAGTTCAGTAAAAATATCACTTTTCAGTGAAATATCACTTTTATGGTTTCTGTAGAATTATATATTTCATTGCTATGTATATAATAAATATCTTTACTGTTTATGCTGAATTTGTTTTGTCCGTATTTTTATAAGGGGTTGAATAAAATAATAAACAATGCAGTATATAACGGAAATTAATTTGTTTAAACTAGGCCTACTGTCAACTAAAATTTAACAAACTGCTTTTATTGATGTTTGGACTAATGTGAATGTAAAAATAGGAAGTTGATTGGAATATAAATATGCACTGGTACACTCGAAATTCTCCAAACGAAACATTTGAAAAACAGGTCGTTGCAACTGGTGGTGATGGCCAACTTGTTCTTAAATATTCAAAATAGTGTGACTGTCCGTATCATGAATCTGGAACACATAAGCTACTCAATTTCACTCGTCCGGGGGACTAGCACCATAAATTCTACTTGCCACCAGTGATTTCTACTCTCCTGGGGCAAGGGGGTGAGTGTTTTTTGCTTTATTCTAACGTTATGACCAAGTTTTAATATCTTGTGGAAATTAATTTTATAAGACAATTTATTGATTACGGATATGCAAAAATCTGACTGTGTCGATTCATCGTACGTGCTGTATCACCGGATATGGCAGTAAAACTCCAGCCAGTCCAGGGTGTATATTTTTGAAGCTACAACAAATCGTAGCTGTTTATGACAAAAGACATATTTTCACTCTATGTTAGTATCGCTAAAACTCATTTCCCGGTATATCTTGTCCGTACTCACTATTTTACAACACATTTACAAGGAATCTTTGTATGCATGGACTCCCGACTTCATAGTGTGAGTATTATATAATTTTTTTTTTTTTAAATCCCATAATCAAAGATGATGGGAAAAAAAGAGAAAAAAAATAACCTGATAAAAATAAACCTTTTTAAAGGTTGAATGATAACATTGTAATTTTATGGAATTTACATACAATAATTTACAGTTTCAAAATGCTGAAGGGGTAACATAAAAACGTACCGTAATAAGCATCAGTTGTTGTAGAATTTACAGACATTTCTGTCATCTTTTATTTAGAAAGTGATGTAACACATATTTCCTGCTAAAACTAAACCACGATTGACTAGTACATTTTTAAAAAGCATCCTGCTCGACGGGATCCTTCCACAAAATGTCATCTTCCGACCAGGTATGGATTTTGTTCTTGGAAAAATATAAAAAGGTATTAGTTGATTTTTTTGTTGTTGTTGATTTCATTAATACAGTAACCATCAGACTTGCGGTTTGTAGCAAAATCTCACAGTCTCACAGTAAGCCTCACAGTTTCTTGCGATAAAAATTCATTGTTCTCGGCCTGAAGCTACAGTCGGTAGTAGATGGGGAACAGAATGGAGAGGTGTTATTTCACTATATAGTGGATATATATTTACTTGTAGTTGCATATTGCCAACCTCATCACTCCGGTGCAAATAATAAGCAGTTTTAACATTAATAAGAGTAGCAGAGTTTGTTTTTAGTCTAGTCACATGCAAAGCTGGTGAATTTATATTTTTTGAGAATGGTCAGAAAAAAACAAAAAACAAAAACAAACACACAACAACAACCTAAATAGAGTTAATTGTCAGTGAAACTGGAGGAGACCCTCTCCAGTTTGCTAGCAGTGACACTCCAGCATTCAGAACATTCCGCTCCTTGCTTCAATTTCATTCCAACTGACAAGCTGTTGGATCAGCATACAATGCAGAGTATAAAACATAAACTGCATACATGTATACATGTCAAAAACATTAAATATGTTATTAGACTTGTACTGTAGGCTACTTTTATTGCTTACTACTCAAAAGAACAAGTCATTTTATTTTGATTAACTCTGTTGTGTATGAATAAGTCAATCTCCAGGTTTTGGGGGTTATGTGTCCAGGTTTCCTGTGCCTCGAGGTTGAGAGGTCTAAACCATTGTAAAATATTATTCTGTTACATTAATTGTAGGGTTACGATGCGCATGTGTAGAAGCATTTACCTGTTAATATACCAGACAAGTACTCCAAGATATATGTTCTTTCACGGGATAGGGGTACCCACCTTGCTTAAGCAAAATGTCGCAATTTGTATTTAGCGTTTGACAATATCCCTTGATAGCGCAGGCTAACAAGGGCAATTCATGTACTGTCATGCTTGTATGTTGTATTAGTTGTATGTTGTATTATTTAAACAAGACTGTCATTTCCGAAGAGGTTATTAATGTGTTTTGGATGATTTGTTTTGGATGATTTAAGTGATTCAAAAATAACAAATAATAATGTTATTAGATTGGTGAAAATCATCAGACATGTAAATATTTTTTAAATTATTTTCCCCCCCCCCCCCCGAGTTAATCACTGTTTATTTGCTTTACAAAGAAACCAATAACGGATTTATAGCAGCCCTATGCCTCACAAGAAAGTACAAAAAACCACACAAACAAAAACAAACAACGCAACAAAATGCACCTACAAAATACATTTTCTCTGCATATTAATAATCGTTACATATGTACATGTACAAAAACATAGTCTGTCTGTTTCCTCTTATTCTATATACCGGTATCTATCTTAAAAACAGTTTCTATTTAATTATATTTCTCAATATTTTTTAATTTAAATATTATGATATTTTTAAAGGCTGATACAACTGGTGCTATCCTTACATATTTCATTATATAAATATATTGTTTTGCTAATAATATAATGAAATTTAACACATCTTCCTTGTGACTATCTTGTAGTTAAAATAGTATATTTTCAGTTTTAAAACACAGTTTCCTGAAACGAGTACAGTAAGTCTCTAATCTTGCAAGCTATTCCAAAATGTCTGTGATATGGGACAGTACCAAAACAAGTGTAAAAGTGATTCTGGGACTTGTTTTCAGAATGAACATCTATCGTCTTGTTTTATTTTTATTTTACAAAAAAAAGTGTTTGTAGACAATATTCTGTGTACTAATCTAAACTGTAACCACTTTAAAATTGTATATCATGTTATTTGATGATACAGGCTATGTGCTTTTTACCAACTGAATGCTTTTGGAAATATTAATTCACTATCCCATTTAAATTTTGCGAGACTGATATACTGTTGTTGTGGAATAAAATGTAGTAAATTGTCTGACAAACTTTGATCTTTTAAAAGAAGTACTATTGGAGTAGTTATGGATGTTCTCCGTGTATTATAATTGCAGTAGTTAAATTGATGTTAAAAAAAAGAGGCCCTTACAGTTTTTAAAAGACCTTGTATTTCTAAAAAAGTTACATTCTGTTGTAATATGTTTTGTATGAATTGTACAGTATGTATTTTGCCTTTCATGTCAATCAGATCATATATAAAAGTTATTCCTTTGACAAACCATTAAAAAAACACAAAAACATTTGCCTCCATCCTTCACTCTTTTGTTATACCAAACAGGTTGATTTAACATATCTATCCATAACTCAATTTTTATTTTGTTTAAGGGGCGTTCTCACGATGCAGCTTGTCGTATCGACATATTCAATGCGATACAGTTGTACCGTGAGAATACAGAAATCATTACAATTTTAGTTATATGCGACAAGTTGTTAGGGAGTTGTAATGATTAGAACATGTTCTATTTTCACACGACAAATTGTAAGCTCTTGATCAATCAAATCCATTAAAATGTTTATGTAAAATGATTTCTTTGCAGAATTTCTTTAAACATGACAACAGTAACATCAGCATCCTTGCACCATGTCGATACAACATATCGCAGCATGAGAACACCCCTTAAGGAATGTTTTCTACACTTGGAATGTATCACGCCAGAATATATTATCTAATATTTGTAGGCTTTGATAGACAAATTCAGATTCGAAGTTTACAAAGTTATGTAGATTTGGGTATGTTAAATTAATTGCTCATTTCGAATCTTTTTGTATATATCTTCGAAGCCAAGAGATCTTTAATGCTTATATAAAATATTCTATCTTAATCATTTTTAATCCACCTTCTTCATACTGTTTACTTATTATATCCCACTTTATTTTGTCTATAGAACCATTCCAAATAAATTAAAAAAATAAGTTATTTAATTCTTTGATTGTTTGATTTTTCGGATTAGGTAATGTTAATATTAGATGATTACTTTTGGCCATTGCTAAACCTTTCACTACCACAATTCTACCAAATGGTGTTAGTAATCTTTTAGACCATTGTATTAATAAGTTGATGTTTTTTTAAAAATTATCTTCTTACATAATTTATGGTTACCATTTCTTTAAGATCCACTGAAAACTCAATGCCCAGTAAAGTAAAATTACCTTTCTTTCATGTCAAATTAAGGTCGGGATAGAGTATTTTGTTATTATTTTTACGACTACCGAACCATATTATTTTAGGTTTTTCAGTATTTGCGTAAAGGCCGGAGGCATTTGCATAGAATTTTAAAACCTGAAGACAATATCTTAAAGACTGTTCTGTAGCATCAAGAGTAATGGATATGTCAGCTGTGTATTGAGATATGAGGTACTCTGGTTACCAATTGTAATTCCTTGAATGTGTTTATTTGTTCTTATTAATAAAGATATAATTTTTGGACAAAGTACAAATATATATGGTGAAAGGGGGTCCCCAAGTCTACATCCTCTAGATATTTTGAACCAATCACTCACTTGTCCATTTACAATAATACAAGATTTAATTTGGTTATAGTGTTGACCCATTTCTTAATAGAATTTCCAAAGTTAAAAAAATCAAAAGTCTTGAGAATAAACTTCCAAGCAACTGAATCAGACGCTTTTTCAAAATCAATGAGTAAAGACCTGACATTTTGCTTTTTTCCCCTCCATAGGGTCATTCCGTGTCAATTCACCCGATGGTTGTAACCCGACTGATTCCGATTTTTATAAAAATTATTAAACATGTTTGTTTTGATCTCAAATGCATAAATATTAGCATCATCTGATGAATACCTTTGGAAATATAGCCGTTTGAAATTTGACATTTTTCGTCAAAATGGGCATGACCACCAATCTTTTGAAGTCTATATCTCAGTAACTAGTGGGCCAGTCTTCATAATGTTGGTGTTTCTGGAAAGGGAATTTGATAAGGAATCCAAATCTGCCTTTAGTTTTAATGTAGGACAATGGAAAGGGTCCTTGGCCTTTTGACCTTTTATTTGACCTCAGATTTGACCTTGTGGATCATGTGACCTTGAAATTATTTTGAGTCAGAATTAT